>CM034354.1:33318358-33397169 GCA_019925275.1 Mytilus edulis
TAGAACCTACACCAGTACCACAGGAATTCTGGGATCTCTTGATTTAGAAGCCTCAAAACTCTTTAATGCGGCTTTTTCAAATAAGCACGAAAAATGTTTATGAACAGGCTGAAAAGTCTTTCCACAAATTTCTTTTAGAATGCAAATTACCAATTATGTGGCCACCTAGTCTGGATTACATGATGAAATACATAGCTTATTTGTCCAAAAATAAGTATGCGTCATCAACTTGCAGGTCTTACATTTTTGGTTTGTCTTTTAAACTAAAAGCCGAAAATTTTGAAGATATTACACAATCCTTTTTGATTAAAAAAATATTAACTGGGTTTGACAGATTGTATTCACGTCCTGACATCAGACAACCTATAACAGCTGAAATGATGACAAAAATGCCAAATGCATTACTAAGAGTTTGTTTTTCTAATTATGAAAACTATTTATTTTGGGCAGCATTTTCATTAGCATTTGGAGCATTTCTCAGAGTTTGGGAGATTACTATAAGATCTATCAATGACATGGGGTATGTTTTGCAAAAAGATGATGTTACAATGGATTTAAAAAAAATGTTATCTATGTTACTATTGACTTTTCAAAAACAGACCAAAGAGGTTTGACAACTACATTGGCTTTAAAATCTAATAAGTGCTCTATTAAATTACAATTCAGCAAGACCAAAACAAAACGGTCCTTACTTTTGTCATTTGGATGGGAAGGCAATGACTAGATATAAATTTCATTCAATTCTTACAAAAACATTACAATTTCTTGATTATGATGTTAAGAGATTCAATACCCATTCATTTAGAATGGGTGCAGCAACGCATGCATTTTTAAATGGAAAATCTGAAGAAAAAATAAAAAAACATGGGTCGATGGAGATCCTCTTCATTCAAACGATACATTCGTATAAATTAATTATAATCTTTACGCAATGAGAGACATATGGATTATTGGCGCCTCCATTATAAAAAGGGCTTCTGACCATACTGAAAACAGACTAACTGGAACTAATTTAGGCTTTGACAAAAAGGGATACAACATTATTTGGCTTGGTTTGTCGGGAATGAAATGGTTTAATGTGGACAGAACGATTGATGCCACTTTAAGTTGGAGAGGAGTCACATCAATTTTAATTATTCATTGTGGTGGAAATAATTTAGTTAATTGTTGTAATGGTGAATTGTTGTTTCACATGAGAAGTACTTTTCATTATTTAAAATGCACGATGCCGAATACATTAATTATAGGGTCTTTTATTTTACCTCGTCTTAGTTGGAGGGGTGCTTTAAATAATAATAAGATTGAAACATCTAGACGTCGAATTAATAGAGGAGTAAGATCGTACACCAGTAAAATCGGTTGTAAAACTATTAAACATTTGGATTTTGAAGACAAACATCAAGCCTTATTTGATGCTGATGGTGTTCATCTTTCTTTTTTGGGAAATGATATTTTCATCAATACAAGTCAAACTGCAATTGGTCTATTTATTGATAATTCATCAAGAACTTTGTATCCTGATGAGTTATAATACTGAATTAATTTGAGACTGCATTCATCGCTTTAATTTACAAATATTGTTGAATTACTTGTTGCTTTGTGCAACCAAACATTAAAAAAAAAAATACATTTGATTTAGTGTCTAATTTGAAGTATTTAATTTGAACATTTATGTATTTACTTATATATTGAATATTTAATTGATTTTTTACGTTGATTTAACGTTAATATTTAGTTGATTTGCTATTTTAATTTAATGTTGAAAATTATTTGTCATTGGCTTTAATTTGTATAAATTTATCTGGCGATTTTAACAAATTTTGTTAACTTTGGCGGAATTTATCGTATTGTGGTACTGGAAGCCCAGTTGTCACCTCTTCAGTACTGGTTGCCCTTTACTGAATCAATGAAAAACATTAATTATATTGTTATTGAATGATTTATTCTTTGGCCTTTTGAAAATCCAATTGTTGTTATGATTTTGTTGATACAAATTAAAGCCATGACAAAATTCGCCAATTCTAAAATAGTGTTGTTTTTATTCATGAGTCAAATAATAGAATCTAGAGACACAGCAACTGTTGTATGTCATAGGAATTCACCATTTTGTTATATGTCGGTTTGGTAGTTTGATATCATATACAATAATGAAATTTAATCAATATGAATTAAATTTATTTATTGAATTGAAAAGACTTGGATTTGTCTCCCTTTATATGTTTTGATTGTTGCAAGCGACACTAAAACCGGTTGTATCATACACATTTTTCTGTTCATAAGCGATACGCAATTATCTCGTGCATTTATAGGCGGGAATTTCAATATAAAACCAGTTGTTTAGGTAATGTTATTTCATTCTTTAACAAACTGTAGACGGGTGCAAGGACAAAAACCCACCACACCCTACCCCAATTAAATATTTGTTTGTTGCCGTTATGATTTATAATTACAGATTTTGTATGCAGTCTTTACCAATCGTCATGGCTTTAAACATGTTGACATTTGATGGATGATGATGTGATCTAACAAAGCTGAACATTACAAGCAATGTGTATGGCGGAATTTATCGTATTGTGGTGCTGGAAGCCCAGTTGTCACCTCTTCAGTACTGGTTGCCCTTTACTGAATCAATGAAAAACATTAATTATATTGTCATTGAATGATTTATTCTTTGGCCTTTTGAAAATCTGATTGTTATGATTTTGTTGAAAAGCCATGACAAAATTCGCCAATTCTAAAATAGTGTTGTTTTTATTCATGAGACAAATAATAGAATCTACAGAAACAGAAACTGTTTGTATGTCATAGGAATTCACCATTTTGCTATGTCGGTTTGGTAGTCTGATATTATATACAAAAATGTAGGATTAAGGGCATTAGGAGTTTTCAATAAATTTATAACAACACCTCTGTGGAAAATTATTGAAGCTGACAATACTCATATTCTAGACATGAATTGAATTCTAAGTTTTAAAAAAATCTATGGACTAGTTTATTTACTGATCCTTGACCTTAATCTTAGATGCATGATTTTTTTATCAGTTGTTAGTGGCTTTGAACTATCTGTCAGATAACTGCGAGTACTCTCAGATCTGTTCATTACGTCTTTTTGTGTCGGGATGTATAAGTACCCGGCCACGTCTACTTGTATTTTTTGTCCATCTGATGAGTTAAGCCTTTTTCAACTGATTTTTATAGTTCGTTCTTATGTTGTACTGTTATACCACTGTCCCAGGTTATGGGGAGGGTTGGGATCCCGCTAACATGTTAAACCCCGCCACATTATTTATGTATGTGCCTGTCCCAAGTCAGGAGCCTGTAATTCAGTGGTTGTCGTTTATTTATGTGTTACATATTGAATCATAATTTTTATCACGTTAATTTACTGTTGATTTTTATTTGTATATAATCAATTTGCTTTAGTCAAGAATTTTAGTATATTGAAGGACGTTTTGTCTTATTTCATAAATATGCTTTAAATTGTAAAAATATTCGAATTAGATCTCGCCGCGATATAGCCTTTTTGTGCTAATGCGGCGTAAAGCAACCAACAATCAATCAATCAATCGTTTGTTTATGTGTTACATATTTGTGTTCGTTCATTTTTTTACTTAAATGAGGCCGTTAGTTTTCTCGTTTGAATTGTTTTACGTTGTCTTATCGGGGCCTATTATAGCTGACTATGCGGTATGGGCTTTGCTCATTGTTGAAGGCCGTACGGTGACCTATAGTAGTTAATGTCTGTGTCATTTTGATGTTTTGTGGATAGTTGTCTCATTGGCAATCATATCACATCTTCTTTTTTATATTAATATGATTGTGCTCAACTCTTGCATCATCCAGCTTTTGGAGCATAAAACGTCGTGCTGAATGGTTAGTGAGATGCCCTTCTGCTCCCTCATCATTATTTTCATTCCCGTTTCCGGGCAAATGAGACCTGTTCTATTTAGATATATTTGCAATAATAAATAATGTTTTACCTGAACCTACAGGTTGAAGACATCCAAACTTTAGGATAGTTTTGCTCATCAATGGAGCCACCCCTTTCTGTGGCTGCTGCTTTCCTACATACAATGGGAAAATACACTTTATACTTGCTTTTCAATTTATTCCTAGACTGTATCTGTGGTATGGACAAACAGTCATTTCTTGGTCAAACCTTGAAAGAAGAAATATTTTTTTAAAATGTTTTCATTATGTTTTCTCTCAGAAAAGCAATTTAGGTTACATTATGTAGGCTACATGTACATGTACATCATGTTTGTCAATCTGGCAGATAATCATTTCGTGAATAATGTAGACAAAATAAAGAAAAGTCTACAACAATGTTAATATGGAGAAATACTGGTCTTATAATGAAAGCATAGGAATCAACATTCTACAAAAACAATTTAAACTCTTATAAATAAAGATTAAAAGAAATGTCATAAATGTTAATAAGTAAAATACTACAAGAGTTGTATCCCATTGGAATTTAACCAACCTACAATAAATGTATTCTCCTTCCGATGAAGACTTTTTTTGTACCTGTTAGTGGTTAGTTGAAAGTCATACTTCCATCACCATAGGATAAACTAAGATCATAAAGGAAAATGTTAACAAGTAAAATAGTACAAGAGTTGTCTCCCATTGGAATTCAGATGAAGACTTTCATGTTCCACTCCAGTTAGGCAAAATAATACTCCCATTACCAGGATTAAACAACAGCCAACATATATATACAGCATTTATAACTGATCTCTTTATGTTAATTTTTGTTTAATTCTCTGAAATCGATAAAAAAATGAAAATGGCAAAAACAAGAATAAAAATGTAACGTTTATAAAAAAAAATGCATTTTGTCTATACCTGTTTAATGATATAGGAAAAAGACAGAATTTACATACCTCTCCATAAATCCTTATGAGATAAGGGATAGAAGTTGTCTATAGAACCAAGTTTAATCACTCATTTCTACATTTGAAAATGCCTGTACCAAGTCAGGAATATGACAGTTCTTGTCCATTCGTTTTTGATGCGTTTTGTTATTTGATTTGGCCATGTGATTATGGACTTTCCGAATTGATTTTCCTCTGAATTCAGTATTTTTGTTATTTTACTCCTTTATCATGGTAGATGTGCTGCACTTCTAACCCTTCAGCACAAGGACAGGCACACAAGTAGTCATTAACCCCTCTTCGTGGTATATCACCAGCTCTTTCAATAGGTATCCTGCAGTAAACATCAATGTTGCAGGATCTATAAGGAAACAATAAGTTCTTAAAATAATGACTTGTGCAAATGCAAGGAGCACAAGTAATTCCTGTTTAGTAATGAAAATCAATTTACTTACTGACAACCAATTTATTACATATATAGACTGCAGCCTTTTGTTGTCCTTTCCCCTAACCAGAATAATAAATATGTTAGTACTTTATTCTATGACCCCAGAGACTTCAACTCAATCTTTCCAAAATTTGTGTGAACCGCTCAACATTTGTATGCAGAACATATACAAATGTAGAAATCATAAATAGTCTCACTTTATTTTCAAAAAATACAAATGTACTATGTTTTGGATTAGATATATACTATACTTTTCCTTTGACATATTAAAATATTTTTGAAAAAAAAAAATAATATTCTTGTAAAGTAAGATACCCATTTTTCATCTGTTAACAGGTTTTGGCCTCCTCAATTAACAGGTCTCTGACTGTCCTGTTTTGGCCTTTGTTGTTTAGGGCCTTTTTGATGTTATCCATGTCAACTTTATGATACAACAACAATTCACAATTACTTTCATGGAGTTAAAAAGTTCTTTGAGCATTTTCAATAAGTTGCCATTTTATTTTGCCCCCAATTAAGCATATGCAAATGATGATAAACTTAAAACAAGAATCCAACTTTACAAGTTAATACCAATGTTATTTAATTTTACAATCCTAATTGATTACTTCAGCTGATATAATGAGGAATTTATCTAACAAAAATAAGGAGCTCTAAAATTAAGACAAACCTGCTGTACATAATGGTCCAAGTGGGATTTTGCAAAAATGTTAACTGCAATTTTAGCAAAATCTGGAAATATGTTTAGGTCGAAAACACTTATTCCACCTTATCCTGGCACCAAAATATCCGGTCCATTTTATGTCCTTGCATTTGACAAGATAAGAAAATATAAGCTGTATAAGACAAGTGCATGAAACAGGTATACAAAATGCAAATTCTCATTTGAAAATATATTTCAGAAATAACAAGTATTTTTGACAGACAGATGAAATTTGCTTACCTTTTAACTGTTGCATATTTGAACATATTCAGATATAGAAGTGTGTACTTTATCAAATTAAAGTCCTAGGAAACAAGTAACTGGTGAAAAATAATGTTTATCCAATTCTTGAACCAATGAATGTATATATCACAAGCTTAGTCTTCTGTGCAAGATTTTGTCTTTTTCTTTCAAAACTATATCGTATAATCGTAATTTTTTTCTCTCTGTCTGTTATGATTTAACAAATATGGCAGCTCATTACATGCCGTGTTTTGATTCCAAAGTTAACCAATTGTCACCTTATAGTAAACAATCAACCGAAAAGACATGGATATTGAGCACGTTTTATATGTACAATCAGATAATAGTTTATTTCAGTGACAGACCCATGCCTGTTGTGTATACAAATTAAAGAATTTCTTCAGGAAAAAAAGTATATGTACACAAGTTTAATAATGAAAACTATCCATTTTGTTATATGCATATTATTTTTTTAATTTGAGGTTTCATATGACTTGGAAAAAATGTATTGTTGCAATTCTTTTGGAAAATATAAAACACGACGTTTGTCATCTTTTTATCAAATCAGATGTTGGTTTTCTCTTTAAAGGGTATTTGTCGTCAATTGTTTTTATGACACAAGCATCTTTTATGAAATGCATCAATATGGATGTGCTTATTATAATTATATTACCCCAAAAAAATATTATATAATATTGTGGTGTAAACTTCAGAACAGGCTTTGTTTAAAAAAGAAAAAAAAGAAAAATATATGCTTTTTTTGTTCATCATGAACCTTTTACATTATTCTGGTTTAGAAATTTGGGCAAATATTGGGGCAAAACATAAAGAGGGCAATACCTCAATGGTCTTTTTCTAGGCTTGAACTGTATTTCACCGGTAAACAGGCTGCAGCTCTCCAAACAGCTCAAATCTGTGTTGAATTTTTGTGAAATGATGTGTCCAATGATATTTGAAGCATTTTTGTAGACAAACAAATTTAAAGTTTAATTTAATAATTCATTATGATATTATAATATTGATTTTATATGATAAATGCAGTGTCATACAAACAACATTTCCTCACTAGAAGAAAAATATTATCATGAAATGTATTTAGCAGTTTTCTCCAATTGTTCTATTTTATTTTTTTTTTACATTTCCTGCCCGGTATGAGAAAAAAATTTACTAAAAAATGTAGCTATTTTAAAATAAAGCTGTGGTTGGTTCAAGTTACTATTGTCAATACATATTAAAAATTATCTTGATCAAAAGACCGATTTAAGGTAACATAATATACATTTATAAAACAAGAGTGGACACACAAAAATGTCTCGCCTGTCTTGTATTTGCATTGAAAGTAAATGCAATCTGAATCAGACAAACATTATATATTTTAATCTGTAAATAATGAGATAATGTCGCTGCTGCTGATGCCTGTATGAACAATAGCGCTGCTGATATTGCTGATGACACAACTATCAGAGTGTATTCATATTACCATTTGTATTTGTTCTATATAGAGGTATGATAGATTGAAACAAGTGATATTCAATTATATTGATAATGGTAACTAAAGATGGAGGTGAACAATGATAGTGTAATTGTTTCTTATACATGTACTAGTTTGATTTTTTTTATTATGAAAAATGTTAAATAAAGGCAACAGTAGTATACCGCTGTTCTAAACTCATAAATCCATGGACAAAAAACAAAATCGGGGTAACAAACTAAAACCGAGGGAAACGCATTAAATATAAGAGGAGAACAACGACACAACACCGAAACGCAACACACACAGAAACGGACCAAGCAACAGACAAAACACCTAAAGTTTGTTATCAATTCAATACAGATCTGAAGAAGATATCATGTCTAAAATCTTCAACAACAGACTCACCACTTTCAAATGATGACCCCCACTGCCCCTGTCCAATGTATGTATACATACATGTTCCAGGTTCTTTAGATTGCTGTGACTGAATTAATTTTGCAAGTTTTAATATAGTCTCCTACTGAGAAAAAAATTAGCAAATACTTTCGGCTACAATTCATCTTTCATTCATTTTTTAATTCATTTCCTGACTTAATTATTTTGTTGTCTTTTTATCCACACTAAACACTTTTTCCAGATAATCTACAAAATAAAATAAATATTCTTTAAGGATTTTAACATTTGAATTTTTTTAACATGGTGAACTAGAAAGCAATGAATGAAAATTAACCTTAACTAGCTGTCAGATTACTGCAAGTACTCTCAGATCTGTTCATTGTGTCTTTTTGTCAAAATTCCAAATTCACTTAGTTGCAATGATCTTGCCGTCCCACATTCTCAGAAAAAAAGAATAATCTGTAAATATACCTTTTGACGTACTGGACTTTGACTTGTCAGAGAGGCTTATTCTTTTGTAAGATCCCCCAAGGGTGACTGGGGTATAGAAATATGGTCATTTGGTCTTCTCCCGACCGGCAGTAAAACGCTTGCCGAAGTGGGGCGTACGTTTGGCTGTGCGGGATGTATCAAGTTCGCAGTCACGTCCGGTCAGAAGGGGGACGTTTAATCCGATGCCTCGTGTAAAGAGAGTGGCACGCTCTTTGCACGTTAAGAACCCTTGCAACAACTCTTCGAGGGGTCCGTAGGTGGCCTGTTGCAAGGCAAAATTTCTGTCCCTATCCACATACCCTCATTTTCTAGTGGCAGTCCAAATTTCCTTGACCATCATCCCAGATGGCCT
Source organism: Mytilus edulis (assembly GCA_019925275.1). NCBI lineage: Eukaryota > Metazoa > Mollusca > Bivalvia > Mytilida > Mytilidae > Mytilus > Mytilus edulis. The sequence goes on from CM034354.1 coordinate 33,327,344, forward strand.
CTCTTGTATCAACCTACCTATTGTATTTATTGTGAACTTGTTCTCGTCCTGAATATGCATGAAATATTTGCCACTGGACGTTAAGCAACCAACAATCAATCTTTTGTAAGTCATTTGTAATTACAATAGCAGACAGTCTCCTTGGCTTTACATTCATGTCATTTTCTATCTCGACGATAAATCTTACACCCGCAGGACGTTCTGAAACAATTCCATCTCTTTGTAACTCTTGTAGTAGAACAAGTAATGGACGAAAATATCTAAAAATTAAATTGATCAGCTGTACTATTTTCAAAAATTAAATTAAAAAAAAACTAAATCATTAAAAATTGATCCCTCAAATGCCCTAGATTAAAAACAGAAACTAAAGTAATTTCGTCCAGAAAAAAATCAACATCCATACTATAACTTATTGTACAAGTTACGGGAAAAAATCTACCAAGACAGAACTGCCTCAACGGCCGAAACGTCTTGTTTACACAAATTACAATTTTCTAGGTCCATACCACCATTTAAGTTGTATACTCAGATTTACGAGTCATCTACTGGATTGGTCCTGGACAGATCTTTTTTTCATATTTCATTTACTATTATCTGTTATTATCCCTTTTCAATTCCTTGTTATCTGTTTTTCACCAAATCAATTCACTGTTTTGCTGTTATGGGGACCCCCCTTGTCCCCCTCTTGATAGGCATGGGAGATAAGTACAAAATACGCTTTGAAAAGCAACGCAGACCTTTATTTTTTGGACCAAAAAATACTGTCCTAATAACTTTTCCTTCATTCTAGCAAGGTTTCGTTAAAATAATCAACTTTCTAAAGTCTGTATCTCGAAAAAGGCTACCATTGTCGGCTATGGGGAAATTAATTGATTATTTCAAACTGAAACCAGTAAAAATCCTAATTTTAGTGGTAAGTTTTTCGTAACATGTGAGGAAAAAATAAGACTTGTATTTCCTCTAACCGCTGATTTGAATTTTTTTTTTTTTTTAGGTAAAACACAAATTTCAGTGATTAAAATACCCAACAATTTTTAGGATTTAACATACGTCAGAAGGCAAAATCCAAAGTGGGCGTGATCATCGACCATCTTACTTTTAATACATGGACACTTGCATAGTTGCCTTTAAACAATTAAATACAAAGATATGTGCTTCTTCTGCAACTTCTGTATCTGTCTTGTTGATCGTGTAAACACAAGTTACAGGACAGAAAGTGACTATTATTTTTTCTTCGTCACACAGGTAATGGAAAATAAATTTGTCGTTTATAGTATAACGATGTCTGCATGAAAAATTAAGCAATGTTGGAAGTGTACACGATCAGTGTTATCTCGCTCAGGAATTACGGGTAATTAAACTAGTTAGCAATAAGCAATGAAAATAAATATACACTTGCTCATATCCCGACCGGCAGTAAAACGCTTACCATAGTGGGGCGTCCGTTTGTATCGAGTTTACAGTCATGCCCGGTGTTATTAAATCGGGACGTTAATTCCGATGCCTCGTGTTGAGAAAGTGCCACGTTAAAATTAGCCGAGTCAAACGCTTATCCTTATTCTATTGATTTCTTACCTTGTATTCCCCGGAGACTGGCTCTGTCAATTTCACTAGACTGTTTAGCACGCCAGTATCCAGAAGTTTGTGTCTTCTTTTGAGAGGGTCCCTTAGACGAGTTTTCCCTTCCCCACACTTTGGACAAATCTTTATTATGTATCCATGTGAATCCCGTACCGTGTCGATTTTGCTGATCCCATGTATTTCGAATAAATGGTGGTTCAAGTTTTGGAATTTTTTACCACACACATGGCATTGATTAGTAATTTTCGTACTTGAAATCTTGATTGTAAGGGAGCTACCATTTGATTTTTATGGGGGGGCTAGGATGAAAAATTTTGTCCTGCATTTTTTTCCGCTGTAATCTCTGTCCTGCCTTTTTTTTTTCACTCTGTTGGGTCCTGCCTTTTTTTTTTTTTAGTTTATCCTGACTTTTTTTACCTCAAATGTCGTCCTGACTTTTTTTTTTTGCAAGTGTCTCATCCTGCCTTTTTTTTTACTCAAAACTCCTGTCCTGCCTATTTTTTTCAAATTTCATCCTAGCCCCCCCATAAAAATCAAATGGTAGCTCCCTAAGCTGGTCCAATGTCACCTGTTTTATCTGCCTATTCTTTGAAGGGAAACTTTTTGTTGGTCATTGTGCTCTTCTCCATTGAAAGGGTTCACGTGTTGATGGCCTCACCTTTTCAGTGGATGCATTCACAGATTGATTTGAAATTATCAATGGCGTTGTTCTAACCAATTTTTCCGAAAATGCTTGTTGTTTCGCTTTTGGTCTTTTGACTCTTCGCTTTCGCCTCTTGGCTGCTGGTACGCTCGTTTTGTCTAAATAAGACTCATCAGTGACGCTCATATCAAGAAAATATTATAAAGTCAAACAAGTACAAAGTTGAAGAGCATTGAGGATCCGACGGTCAAAAAAGACAATCAAAATGGCCAATAATATTAGTAGCACTGGATTTAACCCATTGGCATAACATCATATTACATGATTATTAAACAATTTTATATATAAGTAAAAAAGTGCAATCATTACATGAAAGAATGTCTCGAGAATGATACATACATCATAAAAATAACATAGATCACTTAATACATGAAGAATCTTGTCTGGATCGGCCACTAGTAGAAGGAACAGGCCTATATGTTGAGTCCTGTCTTTTTGAGGCATCTCTATTTTGTGTAACCACCAATGATTGATGTAGGACTTGAGTTAAGTCCTCTTGATACATCTCTGTCAAGTGAAATTAGTCTTGATTGATCCTACCTACATGTAGGACTTGAGTTGTGTCCCCTTGATACATCTCTATTAGCTGAAATTAGTCTAGGCCTAGGAGAAGGACTTCAGTTCCGTGTCCTTGACTCATCTCTGTTTGGTATAAATGTAGGAGCCTTGGGTGCAGCTTGTTTTTTCTTGGTTACTGCCAACTATCTTCAAGTCGTTGGTATTATTTACAATTACGAACTTAATTGGTATCTGTTTTGCCACTTATCAAGTCTAGTATGTTGCTAATGACATCAGAGATAGTGTGCATACCATCGGTCTGCATCTGCTTAAGTCTATCAAAATATGGTAGTGAGGTGAGTGGATGGATAATACCCTTTACACCAGTTTGCTTTTTATTTGGTTTTTAATCGAACTCTCGTCTTTTTCTTTCTCATTAGCGAAAGACTCTGGTTTCGGACTATTTATTGTACTCTTTATGGCAAATGATTTGGTATCAAGTCGTAGTGGCGAATCTGTAGGTAAAAATGGTCTACCACAAACATGTATAGCCTTGTTGAGTGTGTTGCTTCGGACACCATCTTTACAAAACACACACGATATCAATGCAGCTTGACCTGATAAATGCAGTAATTTGGAAAAAGCAGGAATGTGCACAAGTACTGCAGCAAAGCAATCTTCACAGGAACAAGTGCCCCTATATGGGAGTCATACATCTTTCATTCCATGTACCCAAGTAGTTCATCAACTAGAATTGATATGTAGGGGTTAAGAGATTTTGGTTCTTTACGTCCATGACCTGGTACAATTCCCAACAACATCATTGGACCTAAGAAATAGCGAATATCCTGTGGAAGAGTTATCGAAGTTAGAGTGATAGGCCAGATCAATTTTATGGCTGCAGTGCTTTTATTTGGATTAACTCCATCTGTGAACAAAGCTAGCGGCACACAGCCAGATTCATCAAAATCTTTAGAAATACCATGTTTCATCTGATCTTTGAATATTTTACCGTCAGTAGACGTTTATTTTTACCTTATTTGCATGTATAAGTTTTGCCAGATTTTTTGTATCGTACCAGCGGTTGACCCCAAGGACAACATGCACGCAGTTGTAAGTTTTCTTACACCTATCACCCAAGGGTGACTGGGGTATAGAAATATGGTCACTTGGTCTTCTCCCGACCGGCAGTAATACGCTTGCCGAAGTGGGGCGTCCGTTTGGCTGTGTGGGATGCATCAAGTTCGCAGTCACGTCCGTCAGAAGGGGACGTTAAATCCGATGCCTCGTGTAAAGAGAGTGCCACAATCTTTGCACATTAAGAACCCTAGCAACAACTCTTTGAGGGGTCCGTAGGTGGCCTGTTGCAAGGCAAAATTTCTGTCCCTATCCAATATACCCTCATTTTCCAGTGGCAGTCCAAATTTCCCCGATCATCATACTAGATGGTCTCTATTACAACAACCTACCTATTGTATTTATTGTGAACTTGTTCTCGCCCTGAATATGCATGAAATATTTGCCACTGGACGTTAAGCAACCAACAATCAATCAATCAATCAATCTTACACCTACCACTGTCTTTGTAATGTAGCAATTCATTACACACTGAGTACTGTGGACATTGTCATTTATTGGAAAGCATTTACAGCATTTGTACTGTATACTTGGCATCAGAAGTGGATTGGTGATAATAAGTGCATCTTTATAGGAAGGATATATTTCGCACGCTGTAAACTCCCTGTAAGAACTGCTTTTGACATGCCATTGTTAGTTGAAAATATTAGCATATGTTCTGCTGTTGCGTCAAATATTGTTCTTAAAGATCCATCAAATAGTTATCAAAGGTACCAGGATTATAATTTAGTACGCCAGACGCGCGTTTCGTCTGCATAAGACTCATCAGTGACGCTCATATCAAAATATTTATAAAGCCAAACAATTACAAAGTTGAAGAGCATTGAGGATCCAAAATTCCAAAAAGTTGTGCCAAATACGGCTAAGAGTGTCTGACACACATCTTTCTTATGGCTTTTCTAGCCATGGCTAAAATAGACCATCCTTAACAAACCATTGAAGACGCAAATTAGGAAATTGTGGACAGAATGAATGATAAGTGGTACGAACAAATACACAAAAGGCGATAACAAGAAACGAGAAACTTATCAACAGGTTTGCGAGTTGGAAATCACAGCAATCACTTCCAATATCTTTCCACATTTTTTTCATAGAGATAAGCATGCCAACATTTGATGCATTCATCCTAGCACGTTTTTTGCTTACGACTTGTCCTGCCAATGCCTAGAGTATCGTCATCTTTCTTTTTTTTAAGAGTATTGAATTGTCGAGAGTTTCTTGTGAGTCTGACTAAGATTGTCCGTTTAACATATTCACATGGGTGACCAAATCCTCTAGTCCCCACCCACTAGCATCGAGGCCTGTGCCTGTAGTGCTGCTACCCTGATTGGAGCGAGGGAAGCCCTTGGTTGGTCTCGTTGTTCTCCAAATACTTCAGCCACATGTTCAAGGATCACATGTGGCTGAATATCCAATGCCCTTATGGGGCAACCCTGGATGGGGCACTGCTGTAGGGTGGGGAGGTCCATCAACCTTGGCAGTGTAGGTCCTTAGGGTGTCCTCTGGCCTGACACCCCAATCTCCCTCAGCTTGTAGTCAGGTTGGGGTGTCCTTAGACTTGACACCCCAGTCTCCTTCGGCTTGTAGTCTGGTTGGGGTGTCCTTTGACTTGACACCCCAGCCCCCTGGCTTGTTGGTTTCCTTGGGGTGTCCCTTGGCCCAACACCCCCGTCTCCCTCGGCTGGTAGTCTTGTTGGGGTGTCCCTTGACTCGACACCCCAGTCCTCTTCGCCTGACAGCCTCCCTGGGGTGTCATATAACCCGACACCCCAGTCTCTCGGTGTGTTATAGTTCTGGGGTGTCCTCTGTCCTGACACCCCTGTCCCAGTGGCCGTGTAGTTATGTTGGGGTGTCCTTTGCCACGACACCCCTGTGTCCCTTCTTCCTCCTCCCTGGAACGAGTTTGGTGTCCGCCTCTGTTGGGCCTCCCTTAGTGCCCTCTGCAGCCTGGCTGTCTCTTCGGCTTGGCGCTCTTTCTGCCGATTCCTTCTCCTCTTCCTTTCTTGGGTGGTTTCCTTTCTCCCCTGAAAACCCCTACCCAGTGGAGGCGCGCTGTGAGCATCCCGGTCGGCTGGAATGCCCACAGGGGTGTCCCTAGCCATTAAGACAATATTTTCCCGCTATACTGCGAAAAACTGACAAATATATTTATTTTTAATCATTATCAATTTGCATATATTTAAACTAATACAATACAGGATATATGGACCAAAGAAGTTTATCGACCTAGAACTTAAAAATCATATTCTGATATATAAAGCTTGAGGTAATTATAAGGATTGAGTGCATTACTGTGAAGTTTCAGTAATGAAAGTGTTGAATGATGGCATATTATCAACATTAGAAATGTTCTTCAGTATATATGGTATAGGCTTTCAAGTCCCAAATGAAACTTTAAGAAAATTTAATGCATTCAAATATATATCAACTAATTCCCATATTCCTTGTACTCATGCATGTGAGCAGTTTTTCATATATATATCAATATATGATCGTAGATTAGAACTGAATCTGGCATATCTGCTTCCTGCAATAGTCTCTCGGCAGTAGCCATATCAGTTCCCTGTAATAGGTCCTGCACCTGTAGCACATTCTGTTCTGATATACCTGATGGTTGAGAGAATAAAAAGAATGATTTGAAGAAAATCTGCAATGATGTTTTACCTTTCTTAAACCTGCAATTGTGTATATTCGAATCAAGCAAATTAAGAGGTCTCTAAAAATTTTCAAGCAAACAAGTTATCTTAGGAATAAGCAAGCTATTAGTAAGTAGTTTGTAAACCATCAAGCATTTTTGTTTTTATAATATACATTTTGAAAAAAGTATATCTGTATATCCAATTTAATTGCAGATGAGTTGTTTTTAATGTCATCTTTAAATAAGAGACAACGTTAACTATCCTTTTCTTTGTTCTCAATTAAAAAACAAATGTGTTGTACATTTTTAAGCAATATATAGCTTTAGGAAAATGTTGATAGGATTAATCCTTTACCTTTATAAACAAATGCGATGTATTACTCCTGATCCACATCAAACTCTTCATCAAGCACTCCCTGATCATCCTGTATGAGTTCTGAATATAAAGCTACAGTTTCTATTCATTCTGTTCATTGACGCCTTTAAACAAGTACGTCAACCTTTCAATATCATTAATGAAATATTTAGTATACTGTACACAAATGTCTGTCAGTTTTACGAAAACTAATACCTTATATAGGTTACTAGTACCAGGGTCTGATAAAACAACCTGTACCGAATGATAAGCTACCATAAATAGAGTACAAGCGGTTATAACGAAACATGGTAGTGATTATTAACAAAAATATTAAACGTTATTTCGATCACATCTATTATATACTGATAAACTTTAAAAACGCAACACTCATTTTAAAGAATTTATTTTTTTTACCAAATCATGTTTGATCCCTATATAACTATTATTCAAGCTTATCATACTTCTTTCTCTTTGGAAAAAATAAACATCTGAACATATTGGATTATAGCAGTGTTTCGAGTCATGTTCAAACGGAAGTTTTTCGAATATTATCGTATTTTTAGTCACGTGACACCTGACTTTTTTTCCACATGTTTACTTCCGGTTATTTTGCGCTTCCTCGACAATGAATAAACAAGTTACAAAATGGTACCAGTGTGCCGCAGAAGGTTGTACCTCTGATTACAGGAAAAGATCAAGGTATCCGTACATCGCAAAATGTTCCGTTTTCATTCGTTTCCAACAGTAAGGAGAATCCCAAACTGCAGAAAGAATGGCTTAAGTTGTGGAGACGTTTTGTTCCCACTTTTAAACAAAGAGTGTATTCCCTTCATTAGTCGGTGAGCCTTCACCTGAACATCCGTATCCAGAGCTTGTTTTATAGGATATGAGCGGCAGCAAAGAAAAGGGGTTAAGTTTTTAACCCCAGACAAGTATAAGTTTTCGTTTGCTCTTGGTCAGGCGAGAAAAGATTGATTGATTGATTGTTGGTTGCTTAACGTCCAGTGGCAAATATTTCATGCATATTCAGGACGAGAACAAGTTCACAATAAATACAATAGGTAGTTCTTGTCACAATAGAGGCCATCTTGGATGATGGTCGGGGAAATTTGAACTGCCACCGGAAAATGAGGGTATATTCGGATAGACAGATATTTTGCCTTTGCAACAGGCCACTTACGGACCCCTCAAAGAGTTGTTACAAGGGTTCTTAACGTGCAAAGAGCGTATCATTCTCTTAACACAGGGCATCGGAATTAACGTCCCCAATCTGACCGGACGTGACTGCGAACTTGATACATCCCGCACAGCCAAACGGACGCCCCACTTCGGCAAGCGTTTGACTGCCGGTCGGAAGAAGACCAAGTGGCCATATTTCTATTCCCCCGTCACCCTTGGGGTTAGAAGCAGGAGAAAAAACTTTCATGTGATAGTGAAAAATTATTGTAAGAAACTATGGAGCACTTTGCGTTGCTTATCAAATTGACAACTTCATCATAAGTAAAAAATAGTGATAAACAGATTATCAATGTAAGGCCAGAGATTTGATTCGAAACTAAATGGGTGGATATTGGATCAATTTCTATGCAATTTTTTAAATATATTTTTAAATATTTTCATTTTAAAACATATATTCATTTTTAAGTTAAGAAAATTGCTCATAAATCTTGATAAATGAAAATGTTTTCAAAATAAATTTGTTCTTGTTCAAAGAAAAATAATCTCAAAACTGAATTGTGACTTTTTGTCCATTACTTTTTGTCCGTGACTTTGTCCTGTGACTTTCTACCCTACATTCATATTTGATACGTTATTTTGAGGAGATATCAACTAATAAATGGAGTCTTAACTGCAATTGGTGTAGATTTTATTTATTTGTTTAGCACCCATGACTAGAAAATTGAAAGTTGTTCCGAATTTTATTAACAATATACGCATATCGTGATGTCTGCATTTAATTATTTTGTTGCATGACTCTGTGCCACATATTTTCAAATATATTATGTAGTATATAAATGCCCTGCATGTCTACTGATTATGGACATAAACCAAGAACTAAATGCGAGTCTGTGAAACATGATTGATGTAGTTCAATCTGATCTATAAGTTTAAGGATCATGATACACTACCGTACTAAAAATGTTTCCAGGTGAAGAATCATTTTTGTCTACTTTAAAATTGTACATGGAATTACTTTATCTGTGTACTATGATAATAATTTTGGTTTTAATCAGAGACAGACAAACAGACAGACAAGATATTCTTCCTACTTGTGACATATAGTTTTAGCAGCATGAGTTTCAAGAATGAGGTTTTTTTTCTTTTTTTCTTTACAGCTTTCGTTTCCCATACGAGCAGTTTCACAACCGGAGGCATGTATTTCTGAATCAACAAGAGCTTACCACTTAAAATGTTTTAGAAATTAAAGAGGTTAACATAGTTATATGTTTAAACAAATACCAAAAACATTCCATTGAAAAAAACACCCCAAAAAAATCAATTTGAAATTTTCATGTTTTGCATTGACTTTGTAAGTTGCATAACTTCTATTTATATCGTTGATATTGCATCATTTTTTGCTCTTTGTCAAATGAGGTCATCTGATATATCAAATTGAAGGTCTCAATAAACTCTACTTAAAAATGAAAATTTTAAACCTCTTTTTCATCCCAGGTGGAAGGGTGGGGTCATTTAGTGCAAATATTCAGATTTCTCAGATAGTAAGGTTGTCGCATATCAAATAAAAGAACATAAAGCGTACATTTCAAATTTCAAATTGACGTCCCCCAAAAATTGGTTGGATGGGGTCATTGAGTGCAAAAAACAAATTTTCTTTTAAGATAGGGTTGTTGTATATCAAATGAAAGGTCATGATGTGTACATTTGAAATATCAAATTCCCAAAATCTAAAAATTGGTTGGATGGGGTTATTAATTGCAAAAATCAAACTTTTTAGAACATGGCGTTGTCGCATATCAAATGAAAGCTCATCTACCCTGTGTTACATATATCATACTTCCGATCTCAAAAATGTAGGCGGATGAAGTCATTAAGTGTAAAAAGCGAAAAGTTTCAAAAGGTATGCTTGTCGTATATCAAACGAAAGGTCGTACAAAGAACATTACGAAAACATCACTTTTACAGGAAAGACCTTTCAATTGTTTTACAAACAATTGAGATACTAGTATTTGTTAGTTGTTTGTTTAAATCAATATTCAATGCTGTTAATATTTAGATATAGTCATATATCCACTTCTTCCCATAGTTTCTATGTTCTACAGCAACCTTTGCTCATGTTTATCCATTTTCTTCCGTATTTTTTTTTCTTTTTTAAATATAATTGTTCAATTGTTGAACATGTTCCTTTAAATTTAGGTTTTTGTTCTTTTGATAAAAGTTCAACATTCTTGTCTCTTTGTTATGTGTGATATAATTTGGATGTTTTATTAACATTGTTTTCATGCAAATATTGTTTGTTATATATTTTTTGCTACATTTTAGATGGCATAATTTTGTTATCATGTATATATTGTCTGTTATATTTTTTTTAAATACGTTTAAGTAAGAATAATTGTTCAGTCACCAAATCATATCACCTTTTGACATGTTTCTTTATATGTTTAATCGTACAAGGATTAGATTTTTGATACAATATTTTATGACATTTTACATGTATTATCATGAAAGCATCAACAGTAGGCTGTTTGTTTCGATAATTTTTAAATGTTTCATGCTTTGTCTTCTATGATATTGAGTTGTTTGTTTTTTTATTGTATAGATGAATATACGGGTTTTTTTTTAAATATTTTTTGAAAGATGTATGCAATGAAGTAAGATAAAATCATATCAACCTCTGTTTTATTGCCTGAATTATTGACATGTTTTGTTACTTGATGATTAACATAAGGCCTTTTGCTTTATTTTTGTTATGATCACTCAGATCAGTGTTTACATATTATTTTTATTGTCATGTTTTTGATACATTTGCAATAAGTTGATTATTATGCCCCATTAAATTAATTCCTAAGCTTTCATTCCAGTCCATTTTTTTTTGGAATTTCAAATACTTTTTGACTTTTTTAATTGTAGACAGTTTTACTTGAAATGGCAATCCAAATATAGTTTCTACTGCTTGTCTGTTATATTAAAATTTGAAGTTTTGTTTTTGCCTGTTCAAAGTCAGGATCCTGTTATCTAGTGGTTGTCATTGGTAGGTGTCTGCCAAATTTCATCTTTTACATTTTGGTAATCAGTCTGTATGTCAATAAGTTTTTACATTGACTTATATTTAATCAATACTTAAACCTTTCAAGGCTTACAAATCCATATAGGATTTTTGGTAATTATTTTACTTATTGTTAAAGGCCAAAAAGGAAACTGTATTTGTTTGTCTCGTAGGCAAAAAACACTTCATCCCTGTATTTCTTTTTTTAATGTATCGGCAAAACACACCAATTCTTTTAGATTATGCAAAAACACTAGTTCTTTTAATCTTTTTTATATCAATCTGTACATATTACAATGTTGCTGAAATAAAGAGTTCTGCATTGAATATATTACATTTTTTTAATTACATATTTATGCATTGACTCTTGCATCTAGTTCGGCTAAGGACACAGAAGCCTCCAGAACATGCATGGCATTTTCAAATCTCGTGTCTCTTTATGTACACATAATATGAACAAGCACTGGGGTAAAACTGATATCCGTAACTGCAGTTACGTATATCCCAAGATGGCAGACGATGTTTCAGGTAAATATTTCTTTTGTCGATTTTGTAATAAATATGCATCATTTTTGGGTATTTTATGTCTTTTTAAACGTATTACTAAATTTGAAATGGAGCTACTGCCGTTTTTTTTCATAGTTCTGTCGTTTGAGACAGAAATCAGCAATCCAAAAAAACGCGATGATAAGGGTAACTGAAAAAATGGATAACCGTAACTGTGATAAACGTTTAGAAAAGGATATCCGTAACTGTATCTATAAGCTTGTTGTTTCTACGTTGTTCATTATCCTCGATTAAATGGTTCGGAAAATCAATTTTTGGAAATAAAACTGTCGTAAAATCGTCAAAAAATAAACAAATATCGGAAACGGAAAAAATGTATACTCACAATAATATCACAATGTTAGAAAATACCAATTCAAGGACTTACAATCCAAATGCATTCGATTGATTGATTGATTGTTGGTTGCTTAACGTCCAGTGGCAAATATTTCATGCATATTCAGGACGAGAACAAGTTCACAATAAATACAATAGGTAGGTTGTTGTAATAGAGGCCATCTAGGATGATAGTCGGGGAAATTTGGACTGCCACTGGAAAATGAGGGTATATTGGATAGGGACAGAAATTTTGCCTTGCAACAGGCCACCTACGGACCCCTCAAAGAGTTGTTGCAAGGGTTCTTAACGTGCAAAGAGCGTGGCACTCTCTTTACACGAGGCATCGGATTTAACGTCCCCTTCTGACGGACGTGACTGCGAACTTGATACATCCCGCACAGCCAAACGGACGCCCCACTTCAGCAAGCGTTTTACTGCCGGTCGGGAGAAGACCAAGTGACCATATTTCTATACCCCAGTCACCCTTGGGATCAAATGCATTCGAAAAAATAACCGTGAAATCTGATATATTTTACTAACTTATTGACAGGCCTTTAATTGGTCTCGACACATCCGTGTTCATCGCTTCATTATAAGCGATTTGTGTAATATTTGTTGCCAACCAAACCTTATTTGATCAAGCTATGGCAGAGCAACAGACTGAAGACTGGCGGCAAGCGTTAAATTTTACAAACAAAACAAAATATAGTTGCACATAACGGCTACATCTACATATATTACATATATAACAATATCTGCTAAAAAATAGGAAGCCAAATGCCCTTTTGAAATATAGATAAATGGACGACATAAAAGCATTTTTTATGTTTTTTTTTCAGATGAATTTATGTGTTACGTCTGTAACAGAACATCTTCAGTTGCTCAGGATATTCTAGAACATACAATAAGAAACCATGCTGGACCTAGCAATTTTAGTGTCAGATTGAAAGTGCTGGATGAATCCACTGGCCGATAGCCCTAGGTTCTGCTGTATACTTATTTAGCCAAAGACTAAATTCTGACCGGTAAGACCGATTAGAATTAAAGTTACCAAAGAAATATATACCAGGTCTATGAAAAACAACACAAGGACACATAACAGTGTAAATGACAAGTTGTGTTTATTTCAATCAATAACATATTAACTAGATGTCTTAAAGGAAACATAACAAATAGAATTAACAGTTTTGGTGTAATTGCCAATGGGACTACTCTTCACAAGAGACCAAATGACAAAGAAATTAACAACTATAGGTCACCGTACGGCCTTCAACAATGAGCAAAGCCCATACCGCATAGTCAGCTGTAAAAGGCCCCAAAATGACAAATGTAGATATTTCATTTTGTACAAATAAGTGAACGAAAAACAAATATTGAAACACAACAACAAACAAGTTCAAGTCTTTTTTAATTGTTAGCTTGTCAGTTCAAAGTGTGATCAGTTATCAATAATTTAATTTAAAGATTGATATTTATAAACAACATTTTTGAGCAAATTTCTCAACTTTTGTTAGAATCTGTAATTATTCTTTTGCAGCAAATTTTACATGAAGACATCTAAAAAATTACGAGTATATCCTGAACACAAGTTAGATGATCCTGAATCAATTTGTGATAAAGGGAATGAAACAAACGACACCAATACAGATACACACGATATTCAAGTAGGGTAAAGACGACTTTATTCAATATAAGCTAATTTGATGCACTTATCAGCTGTTAGCTTCAGACTAGCTTGAAAACTATAAGGAGATTGTAAATGTCCAATAAAGATATATCAGCGACGCTCTTTCCAAATCAATTGTAAAAAAACATAAACATTATAGACTTTGTAGAGCATATCGAAAATACTAGTAGGCTATCGAAACTTGTCACCAAAATAGACCTAAAACATAAAAAATAAGAAAGGCGTAGTTTTTCTTAAATCGAAGTTGTTAATTCTCTTTGTACCTTGTATTGTCTTTTTAATTTGATCAATATATTCGAGACACTAACATATATATATATATTAGATAACAATTCAACCCATTCACTAACCTACTGAATATTTTTGACATGAAAATGTAACTACTAAAGACTTTCTTTGGTTTCAGATCTCATTTCTTTGACAAAATGGAGAGGAAGAGTAGTTGTCTAAATAGGAAAAAGGGTATTATTTCAGAATTTGGTGCTCCCGGTAGAGGTGCAGAGGGTGCAAGGTTATATCACAGGACTAACGAGGAACGTATTTTAGCGCACAAAAGATTTGGTTTGAAAGATGATGATTTAACAGACATCTAACATCTCAACAAAAAATAATGCACCCTGTGATTAAAAAATAAAAAAAGCCAAGTAATTTTGTTATCAGTGTATTATTCTTATCAATTTACATTTGATGTACATTTTTTTGATGTCTTCTATAGTTCGACCTATATCGAAAACTGGCATCACACATGATACACACATAGGTTTTGTTACCGTGTGCTGCCTGGCAGTGCTGAAACAGAGTTTTTTTATATGAAAATTTTAGCTGACAGGTGTCACATTTATAAATGGTGTTGCTGTGCTTTGCATTTATGTGGTTGACCAAATCCTTGTTATGCACATACTGCTTTGAACAATCTCCACATTTGTACTGTTTGTCCTGAAATAAAAAAGAAAATCATTCTGAAAAAAAGGAGAAATGTGGCCAACATACATATGCGGTAATAAGAAAGAATTTAATTGTGTTTGAGAAGTTAAATTTTCTTAGTTAAATGGCCGTTTTAAAGTCGATCTGAAATCACAATATACGAATATTCATGATAAGTGTTCATTCTTAAACATTTGTACAAAATTGCTAAACTATGTGTGTGTGTTCCTGGAAGTGTCTATTCCGACTATGCGACTGCCGTACAAGTGATTGGTTAAGCTACCTTTTGAACCAGGTTTAATCGACCATTTTCTACATAAGAAAATGCCGGTACCAAGTCAGAAATATGAGAGTTGCTTGCCATTTGATAAAGGGCCTTCTATTTAGAATTTTCCTTGGAGCTCGGTATTTTTGTTATTTGACTCTTTCAGTCGTTTCCCATAGAGTATACGTCTTTTGGGTTATTTCGTAGGTATTTGTTTCCTTCATGTAATGTCATCAAAATGAATGTTGTTACAATTGTTTTACTAAGTTGGTCAATAAATATTTGCCGAACTTTTCTGTTTTGTTAATGCATTTTCATTTTAGAGACCGGTATTTATTTAAGGACCTACAAGGTATCTTATCTTTGGGATAAATTGTGCTATAAAATATTGTTTTCCTTGAATAATACCTTTGAATGGTTAAGGAGTTGGGACCGGAACAAAGTGCGGGATATAAATTTTTTTTGGCACTGGGTGCAGGTGAAATTTGGTGTCCCATGCTCTCTCTTCATATGGTCCAACATCCCCTGTTTGGACCGGTAATGTTTACCACAGATGTCACACACATATTTAGCTGTAAAATAAAAGGAAAGATTATATGTTTTCTGTTTAGAAATTGATAACTATGATACATTTCACAAATCATGTAGTTCATGTGGTGATACTTGATTAAGGGAGCATAGTGTCATTCTAGGATACAGCAAAGTTATACTTGTGAAGGCTAGAAGAATTCAAAGCAAATTAGATAAACTAAGAGGGGTAATCATTCATTTACAAACTTTACAAAGGTGCATATAACCACCAAAGTTACAATACCTGAAGAATCTATCAAGTTAGGTGTGCTTTTTGCCTGTGGTGTTGTCAAAACCAGGATGGACCCATCGACAGCTGCAGTACTTTGTTCTAAAATATAGGAGCGATTATAAACTAGTTATATTTAATTCTAAAATATATTCCAAACTAGAAAGTTTGTCTATGGAACATAAAATTCCCCAATGGGTTTCATATTGATTTCCATACAAACATCATACCAGAGTAATTGATACATAAATAAAAGTCAGAGCGCCCTTATTGATAACGAAACCTGTAGTCATATCAAAGACCCAGCCACTGACTAGAAACAGTATCCAGGAAAATTGAATTAATGTAAAATTTAACCAAAGTAGTGTGTGTCTGAATGTAGGTTACAGTGACCTTAGTAATAGTGAACCATGTTATACTACCAAAGAACAATCCACAGGCCAGATACCACTGCTTTACTTTATCCAGTTTCTAAGATATTGTCCTAAACGCAAAACTTAACCAGTCATTTATTATTTTCAAAAAGGTTAAACTGACCATATCTAAAGTGAATCCAATGTCTCTCTGCTGACCAGGTACCAATGATATATCATGTTTAGTATCCAAAAAAAAAACGGACCTAAACACATAGCCTAACCAAGATCGGGACGTACGGACGGTCGGACAAGGGTTAACATTTATGCCCCTTTAACTATTAATCGTGTTCTACAAACAACTTATCCATAAAAAGTAAATGCTTCTTTAGTTACCAACAAAGTTTGCCAATCAAAAACAAAAAAATATGTATAGTACATGTTAAAATAAAAAAAAAACATCAATCGAATATAAAAAGCAAAAATTAAGAAAAATGAATTGAGTACAAAATCTCCACGAAATAAAAAGTTAAATCAACATAATTAAAAATGTTTGTATAATTATATAAATAATTTTTATACAAAATTTTATCAACTGACCGGGCAGAGCTTACCTTTTAATTTGCATAAAGAGAGTCGATTTGATAATGTGTGTGATATGGATGGTCGGATAATTGCCGTTATAATAATAATTATTCAGTTGCGGATCCAGAAATAAAAGGGACGGGGTGGGGTACTGAGTGGCATAAGAGTGGGCCCACTCCAGTCACGATCCATTGAATCCAAATATAATCAACCACATTTTTAGGGGAGAGGGGGGGGGGGGACGACTCCCTGGCCTTTAATTCTTCCCCTGTTTGAATTCAATAGTTTTTGAAAAAATCTCAGTTTATTTTTTGTAACACTGACCACAAAAAACGATAAAGTTTTTTGTTAAAGGAGAATGATAATGTGTGTGATAAGGATGGCCGAATAATTGCCCTTACAGTTGCGGATTCAGCAATTTTCATAAAGGGGGAGGGCACTGACTGCCATAAGAGGGGTCCGCCCCAGTCTTGCTCCAATGAATCCCTATACAATCAACCAAAGCCCCCTCTTCGACTATTGCAAAAACACATTCAGCGTTCTGAATATGGATTTAACTTGCCACTGGACATTAACAAAAATGTTGACACAATTTTAAATACATAAATTCATACAAGAATATCTTCGACGGTTGTATAATAAAATATATGTATCTAGAACTGTTTCCTAAAATAACTCATTTAAATAACACAACATCAATTAACAGCATGCAATGTTCAATAAACTTCAAGAAGATCGATCATTTAACTTTAATTACATTAACGAGGGGTCGTCAAGTGGATATGTGCACGGAAGAACGCGAAATAAAATTGCAATTTCACGATGAACGAAAATTTAAAAATGCTTGAACTGCTCTTTTTACGGATTTCACGAAACACGGTGAATAACGAACCTTTTCACGGCTTCACATGAAATAAAAATGTCAAAATACGTTGCACGAAAATAACCTTGTACCAATCTCATCAACACTGGGGTTAATATTTTCGGTAAAATAATATAACATCTTTCAAGTAAAATGATCGATCCTTAAGAGAAAACTTTTTTCAAATTCTAAGTGAATGGTTTGTTTATCAAAAGCCATGAAGATATATTTATTTCTTATTTTGAACAAATGATGAATAAAATTCTTTTCAAATGCGTTATTTTCAATGAATTCGGGATTTCCATTAATATTAAACCATATCCTTTCGTTTCATCGTGGCTTCGATATTTAAATATTTACCATGAACAGAGATAAGTGACACATCCTTCAAATATTTAAAAACATGGAGAAATTATTGCAATTCACTATATAAAATACTTCAAATATGTAAAAAAAACATAAGTCAAAATGCGTTCAAACTTGGAACAGTATTACTAACCGTTACACATTTCTAGAGCTTGAAGTATTTTCAACAAAATCAGTCATGCAACAAATTGGCAATATTTGTTTTTGAAAAATATCATTTCCATGTGAAATGATAGGACATTTGTGGAGAGGGAACTCACTTTTGTCCAATATCTATATATGACAATGATGTGCCAATTTCTATCTTTTCAAAAAGCTTCCTTTTACATTTTTATGATATATGGATTTATTTTATTCCCTTTTTAACATAACATGAAAAATAATTTTTCAAACCAATAATTTCTGAGTTCTGACTGTTTCTAACTGTTGCGAATAGGAAATGTAGACGTCTTTAATTCTCGGCAATTATAACGAAACAGTACGTATTTTACACATGTCCCTTTCCGTATCATGTTATTTATAACACCTCATTTTATGATCAAACATTTTACACTTCCGCACCTATTTTGAATATAAATAAATCGGCAATATTTGTATACTTACCACAACCAAAGATCCATCTTCAAACTCACTAGGCATGCTGTTGGCTATATAAAAATACAGAATTGGTCACATGGTCAATATATTTTCTCACAATGTTTGTAAAGACTTTGGAAACATTTCTGATACCGATCGCGATAACGACAGACTATTATTTAATTTCAAACGAGAATGATAATTGTTTAGAAAATAATCAGTTACGGATATCAATATTTCCAGTTACGCATATCAACGTCAATAAATTTTTATCAGTTACCCTTATCATCGCGTTTTTTTGGATTGCTGATTTCTCTCTTAGGCGGCTTAACTATGACAAAACACGTCAATATTCCCGTTTCAAATTTAGTAATACGTTAAAAAAGACACGAAATACCGAAGAATGATGCATATTTATTGCAAAATCGACAAAAGAAATATTTACCTGAAACATCGTCTGCCATCTTGGGATATACGTAACTGCAGTTACGGATATCAGTTGTACCCCAGTGAACAAGGGAGTTCAGCTCCACCACCCGGCCTATCTCGTAAACGAGGATTGTTCCTTTGCTGAAATCTTTGATGTGACGGTGGATTTGAACAGAGTTGTGGTGGACCTGTGATCTTGCATAAAATCTTGTTAACTAAGTTTCTCTGGAGTAGATTTTTATAACCTGAGCATTAATTTGCCGGGACACTACCAATCTGTCTTCCTGTTTAAAAAAAAAAGAAGTATCCGCTGACAACTGCAAATTGAATATTATAACATCATGAATATGTTTGTTGATAAATAAAGTTATTCAAGCTAGTACGCATGATTAATTAAATACTTGACAGTGGCATTGAAATTATTACACATTTACAATTTACTGAATATGTTTGTTCATTGAAATCAAAACAATTTAAGGGGAAATTTGTCATTCCTTTCACTCGTACTGATATATATAATGACTATGCAGTATGGGTTTTGTCATTGTTGGAACCATAGGGTGGCAGTTGATTGTTGTAATTTAGTCTTTGATAGAGCATTGTCTCATTGGTAGTATACCCCATTTTCGTATTTATATATAACTTAGAACAAGACATACCTGCAAAATCACTCTCAGAATTGTGTAGATATGCTGGAATATTTACTAATGATGGCATTACAACACTCATAGCATCTGTACTGTATGGGTTATTTGGTTCCTCGATAACATTTAGGTATATGTCTGAATGTGGTTTCAGACGGAAAGCATGGTACCCTTTTACTGACCAATCAATTATAATTATTCTTTCAGTAATGTCAGGTTCCATTCATTAAAGAATTGTCACAAATGAAATTCGAGTTAGTTTATGTAAAATATGAACTTCCACATGTGAAATCTCCAAGAACTGGATGGAAATTCCTTCCAAAAAGAGCACTTGAATTTTGGAAGGGATTTTCATCCAATTGGTAATGGATGGCATGTCCATCCAATTCGTCAGTGGATGGGATAACCATCCATTTTGCTTTGTTTTCATTGACACATGTATATATGTAGCTGGATAATATTATTTTCAAAACTAATTCAACTGCACATGTAAAATGTAATTTACGTAATCTGAATAGATACAAAATAGCCAATCCCGGTTAAAAGTCTATGAACAATGTACTTAGGCCTATTGTGTTTTATTTTTGTACTATCAATTCCAAGTTTACTTTCCACAGCAGTCACTGAGACTCAGAGTGAGAAAAAGAAGTATTTCACTACGTATCTTATCGCCTATTTTCCTACGTTAATTCTAGGAGGAAGCCCATTCCTAACTCTTTAAATATTTAATTTCCTTTGGGTCAGTGATCATGACTCCTTTCCGTACACATTTCTCGGTTAAAATTGCGATCGTGTTTAATATAATACGACGTTTATCGACAGAACGAGTTAATTTTTCTCAACGTGTTGTTTTGAACTTCCGGAAGGGAGACAACTCGAAACGATAATATGTAAGACCCCATTTCGCCTGAAGGGGTGTTTAAGTTAAACCTTTACGATGTGTAGGACTACATTTTTTATTATAATTTAAATGATGCATATGATTTAAAATTATGCAACAACAATAACCCTCAATAGCAGACATACATAGAAAGGATCACATGAGTAATAAATTAATCAATTGAGTGGGGAATCCAGAGCAACCATTTAATCTAATACCCCTTGAAATCAAGAAATTTATACGCATAATTACCTAAACAAACCCTGTAGTAAGAACGTATATTAAACCTAGATGGTTCTCTATTTCTTTATGGAAGTACAATATCAAAAATCAGTTTAATAACGATGACATACAAGTAAAACTCCACTTCAGTTAAATATGACAGCAATAGATTTATCGGAATTCAGAGAACTCTCGCATTTTTATTACAACTGGGGAATTCCCTCTGACGTGTTTCAACCCCAAGGGTGACTTAGGTATAGAAATATGGTCACTTGGTCTTCTCCCGACCGGCAGTAAAACGCTTGCTGAAGTGGGGCGTCCGTTTGGCTGTGCGGGATGTATCAAGTTCGCAGTCACGTCCGTCAGAAGGGGACGTTAAATCCGATGCCTCGTGTAAAGAGAGTGCCACGCTCTTTGCACGTTAAGAACCCTTGCAACAACTCTTTGAGGGGTCCGTAGGTGGCCTGTTGCAAGGCAAAATTTCAGTCCCTATCCAATATACCCTCATTTTCCAGTGGCAGTCCAAATTTCCCCGACCATCATCCTAGATGGCCTCTATTACAACAACCTACCTATTGTATTTAATGTGAACTTGTTCTCGTCCTGAATATGCATGAAATATTTGCCACTGGACGTTAAGCAACCAACAATCAATCAATCAATCAACTGACGTGTTTCTAAATTTATAAAAACACTAAATATAAATACTGCTTAATTCTGATTTTCCGTGTTGCTAAAAACATGCATATAAGTCAAGGGAAAGATCAAACAAAGATTATGAAAAAAACATTATAGGAAAGTTGTTTAAGTTCAATCCCTTTGTTTGTTTTTACCTTTTAAACAAAGACAATCATAAGAATCTGAGATGGTCCGTAATGTTTAGAATAAAACGGTTGACGTGAGGGCATTGTCCTGAGCCAATGGTATAAGTCTACAGATTGCTTGAAAGCAATCGTGTCCCCAAAACAACCTTTATGGATTTACTAGGTATGAAGAGACCTAAGAAGATATTCCAATGATGAATTACCTACATATGCAAGGATTGCAAAGGCAACATTCGCCCCTTTTATCGGGGACCCGGAAACCGAGAAATACTTTGACAACAAAGTGTCAGGATTCAACAGGATTCAAAGGAGTAGTAAATACAGTTGCAAAGGAAATTGAGATAATATGGCGAGACGCAAAAGGGTTATCATCGGGAAAAATAAGTACAGTCAATCCCAAGTAATGAATAAGTCGAACTTTAAAATGTATATTCAAATAGAAGCTGTAAATAAACACTCTGAACTGGCTTTTTATATTCAAAGTCAATTATGTAAAGTCAAAGCAAACACAAAATGAGCAACAATATTTTAGAGACCAGTTAGCGGTATTAGGTTCATGTATTGCTTTTCTTCTTTTTTTTTTTTAAAGAAAGCAACTTGTTTTTTCCGTTTTTTTTTTAAATTAGAACAATTGACTATGGCATGCAGTTAGATATAATAGTAAACTTCTTGAATCCCAATGATTTGTAAATGTCTGCTGCTTTTGACACTGATAAAAAAGAGCTTATGATCATAATATAGTTTTGCTGTTATATGTACAGTGACAATTCCATCACTATTCAATATGTTTGTTATTTAATAATGTATGTCAAATACATTTCTTTCAATTTAATACGAAATGTCTCATACATTTCTCTGAAACTAATACGAATATTGTTTAAAATAAACCTAACTTTAACTAGCCAAGTAGAATGTGGAGCAGCCAGAGGTACCCACCAGGACAGAAGACGGTATATAACAGGAAAAATGGTTGTGATCAAATTGACAGAGTTAAATGCAAAGCTTTGGAAAATTATTAAACAAGATGGCGATATATTGACAGTGGAACAGTTCAAACAAGATGAAAACAAGATGGATTCCAACAGGAGAAATTGAAAATTATGACATTTTCAATTGTTTTCAGAGGTCGTTTGATCTGAAGATGTTGAAACTTCCACAAAAAGAAAAAGTCAGATTACTAGTAGAAATGAATGGATTAAACATTTAATCAATATTGAACATTTTGTCGTTTAAATAGTATAATTGTTTACAAGTATTATTTTTCAATTGCTTATTTTGACATTTGTAAGTTAAATATCGTACGTATCCCGGCCTTTTAATTCAAAAGCAGTTCATAAAAGTTTGGTAAGTTCGTATTAACAAGGATTAATCCTTGGTATGTGTTTACGTATTTCTAAAGTATATAATTTTTAAATTCTAATATATCCAAATAGTACATATATCTATTGCATTTTTCGAACTATATTCAATCGCTATGGCTTGTGTACTTTGGGGGCATAATTGGCCAGGGAACCGTTTACTTTTTTATTGTGACAACTTATGCGTCGTTGACATATCATAAGGACATTAGGTCAAAGGTAGAGGGTCAGCTACTTTAGTTATATATAGATTGATTGATTTTTGATTGCTTAACCTCCAGTGGCAATTATTTCATGCATGTTCAGGACGAGAACAATTATTATTGTGAACCTGTATCATATGAGCAATTATAGATGCCTGTTTAATGTTCAATAAAATATTAAATAGTTATATAATGGAGTACCTTTAAGGAAGTACACCACTAATTCATGGTCCCATTGCTTTCTATGTTAAATTCCTCCGTTTCAAGCAGGCACACCTCTTTTATTTTAAGTTCAAATAAAGTGGCAATCATTGCATTTCAAAGCAACACTTTATGGTGTCTTGTACTGAAAAAATCAACATACCTTACATTGCATATAAGAAAGAACTGGTTCCCGGAACTTCAGATGTACCAAAACAGGTACTTCAGATCTGACAAACAGACAAAATGTACCCTCTTTTTAAAATTTGGTGCAGTTTTTTTACTATTCAAAATTAAAAGTCCAAAAGTGTTCTACAATGATCACCAGTCCTTCAGCTTTCATTTGATACCAAAAATACCTAAATATTCTACATATTTTGAAAGTTACACTCATGCGTAGGAACTATTTTGTGTTAAATATGTACTACTTTCTGGTATGTGCTTTCTGGCCGGGCCTGAATTAGTGGTGTTACACCTATAACAGAACCAAACTTGCTATATTGACTTGAGCATTACTTTATTTCATTCTATGATCTATTTCAAGCAATAAAAAACATATAAAGCCTTAGTCCAAATACTATTTTATTAATTTAAAGCTCAAATTGGACTGGTAGTAACATATGGGTTATTCAAAGAAAACTGCATATGTATATTACCATTGGTCAATATATTTTTTTTATTCTCAATATCATTGTTTTATTTATTAATTTCTATTAGGAAAGCTATGTGCTTACTAATAGTCATATTTTTATCAGAGGTTCTTCATTAAATAACAATACATTAGTCCAAACTTAAGACATAAATGAGAAATTATCCCCCCTTTTTTCTTGAAATTAAAAAAAGGCTTTTTTTTTTGCATGAATTATAATTCTGTGGTAAAACATAGATTAATAAGAGCAATTTATATATCCCTCAGCTAGATAACTTGCTAAACTGGTCCAAAATTGCATGTACAGTGAGATTTAAGAATTCTTATATGAGTATATACCATTTGCCTAGATTGTAAAAGGCTACCATAAGAAAAACAAAAAAACTTGAAAAATCATGAGATTATTTTGACCAAGAGCTATTTTGTTCCATAAACGAGTCATAAAATACATGTTTTATTGATTTGAATCCGAAAAAATGCAAAAATGAGAACTTGGAGTCAAGTCTTAACTGCATGCATGTTGTATGACCATAAAAGGCTAACATATTTGAGTATGCCAATTTAAGAGCTTAAATTTCCCATAAGCAGGACGGTTGACCCAAAAAAGATGATTAGACATGATTACTAACATCATATTTGACTTATTTTCATTGGAATAGGTACAACTTCTAAAAATTGGATTTCTGGTGATTCTCTGTAATAGGAAGTACACCACTAATTCATGGTCCCATTGCTTTCAATGTTAAATTCCTCCGTTTCAAGCAGGCACACCTCTTTTATTTTAAGTTCAAATAAAGTGGCAATCATTGCATTTCAAAGCAACACTTTATGGTGTCTTGTACTGAAAAAATCAACATACCTTACATTGCATATAAGAAAGAACTGGTTCCCGGAACTTCAGATGTACCAAAACAGGTACTTCAGATCTGACAAACAGACAAAATGTACCCTCTTTTTGAAATTTGGTGCAGTTTTTTTACTATTCAAAATTAAAAGTCCAAAAGTGTTCTACAATGATCACCAGTCCTTCAGCTTTCATTTGATACCAAAAATACCTAAATATTCTACATATTTTGAAAGTTACACTCATGCGTAGGAACTATTTTGTGTTAAATATGTACTACTTTCTGGCCGGGCCTGAATTAGTGGTGTTACACCTTAAGTGTGAGCTAGGGAACCAAGACAACAACCCCGTATATCAAACACTTCTTATAGGAGTAAATGGATAAATTGAAATAAGTACCATCACCTGAGCTGATTGCATGTCTAACTTCCCCCACCGGAGAAGAGAACATGATTCTTATGAGAGGGATATTGTCGATATGGCCACTCGCTACCCAGGTAACGGTTTATACGAATATCACAAAAGATTTTCTTCAGATGCTGCAGCTCACAGCTTTAATAATATTGCAGTCGATTGGTCTATCAGAAATAATACTCTCTTTTGTAACATATTTGCAAATGCACGTCACACTTTTCACACTTCTGTTTTTTGTAATCAAAACAGTCAGAAAAACAGAGTAAGGAATTATGAATCTGTGGACTCCTATGGAAGAAACAGATCGTTTCATTTAGATCGGGAAATTTGTAACAATTTAACGTCATTAAATGGTGTGCAGCTATTAGATATCTTTTTTCTCTCTCGGAAATTAGAGGTAATCTTGTTAATCCGATGCAATCTTCGCTAGGCAAATTTACGAAATTTATATTTAATCTTATAACTGAACGTAGAGTGGAGCTGTATTTGACAAAACTTTTAGGAATTTTGGTCCTCAACGCTCCTCAACTTCGTACTATATTTGGCCTTTTTGGGATTCGAGCGTCACTGACGAGTCTTTTGTAAACTAAACGCGCGTCTGGCGTATATACTACATTTAGTCCTGGTATCTATGATGAGATTATTTTCAATGGTAGCTAAATCAATTCCAATACAGTTTGTCCGTGTTAAAATGGATGAAATTTGAAAAAAATAGGCAGGACAGGAGTTTTGAGTAAAAAAAAAGGCAAGATGATACACTTGCAAAAAAAAAGTAGTCAGGATGACAATTAATGTAAAAAAAGTCAGGATAAACTAAAAAAAAAAAAAGCAGGACCGAATAGAGTGAAAAATAAAAAGGCAGGACAGAGATTACAACTAAAAAAATGCAGGACAAAATTTTTCATTCTAGCCCACCCCCCTAAAAATCAAATGGTAGCTCCCTAAAATAAATCTTCATGTTTCGAGTATAATGACACATTTCCTAAACTTTAATATGAAAATGTGAGTATTTAAAAGTAATTATTTCAAGATATTTCACTTATATATTCAAACAATTATCAAAATATTATTTGTGACTTTTTGTTCTACCAAATTTGAGACTTTATGTCCTGGTATTCTCTGTCCATTTACCACATCGAAAGATACTCGTTCTGCTGCTTCAAACAAAGAACTTATCATGGTTAAATGTATTTGACGTGATCGGTACAATAACAATTCCATCAGTTTTTTTTAAATATTTTTGTCATTTACATACATTCCTCTAAGGGATCGACAATTTCCCCTAATACACAATTACCGGAACACTACGGAATGTTATTACAATGTTTTTTTTCAAGTAAAGTTGACGTATAATGTCAACTAAACTCTACATTAAGAGGGTTACTGGAAGCTAAAATTGATACACGACTGACATAACGAATGGCCATATAAGGCGATTCGTCGAAAAACATTTCAAATGCCATGAGTCCTGTCATATTACCGTCGTTTCCGACTTATTTTCTCTAAATATAATAATTGACTGTTTCAACCAGTTTTAATTGTTCGTGTTCTTTAAGAAGGCAATTAGGAACACCTATATCAAAAGATACACTGTTCCAGGATCTATTTATTCAGTTAATTTAGCATAGTAAAATAAATATGACGTGATCAGTAGAGTAAGAAATCCACCAGCTAATAATATTTTTGTTATTAAATGTATAACACTAACATTCCTACAAGGGAACGACATTTTTCCTCAGAACACGATTGCCAGAACAATATGCACAATACACTGGGATAAATATGTATCGCTTTTAAGTAAGACTATAGATTATAGCTCTCATCAGCTTTTGTAATCACAATGTCAGACATGGTTCTTTATTGCATTCCATTCATTTTAGATGAGTTATTATAGTGTGTTGAAAATTTAAAGTTCAATTTCCAAAATTTTTGGAAATGTAAGTTTGATTGCATTATTAGGAAATCAAGGTGTATAGAATCGGACGTTGAGTCCTTATGTTGAAAAGCGGACTTGTCCAAGGACTGTGTTTGTGTCTATCGAAAAAGGCAATTTGGAAACAGGCCCCCTATTCATATAAGTTAACTTCGACACAAGTCTTGCATACTTTAACATACGTTAATTTTGAAGGTCTTTCCTCTACAGGAGGAAAGACCTTATTGTTTTTCTAATGTTTTATTTTTTTTCTTCATTTTTTTTGGCATGCCCTTCCCCCGTTTCTGTAGAAGTTATTAAGAACAAATATGGACCATTTATAGACCTCATCATAAACTTTTACAAGATGAACTTTTGTAGGATTTCATCATCCCCTTTAGAAGTTATCTCCCTTTTATTGATTTTTTTCAAGATGGCCCCCTCGTTGTTTTTAAAGATATCATGACCTTATTTGAACAATAGGTAGATCTCATCTTGATGGATCAAAATATGAGGCTGAATAGGATTTCATCGTCCCCTATGAGACAATTTTTTTCCTTTGCATTTTTCTCAAAAAGTACTAGAGATAGAATCGATTTGAAAACGGCAACATGTACAGGAACAGACGGCAATTATAAGGAGTTATTCCCCTTGAAAATTGTACACAATTTTTGAAAATTTTATTCCGAGAACCGGAAGTCGTAGAGACTTTGGACCTACACCAGTAATCTTAACTTCACGTGACCTTCAATTTGCACCCAAGGTCAACGGTAACCGAGTGCAACAAAAAATTACGCTGCAATTTCAAGCTTGCATATTTAAAAAACGATGAGAGTTTGCTGCATACATACTGCGAATTAAATGTTCCTCTTGGCGAGCTCTTCATTTAATACATTAAGCTAAAAAAAAAAAAGGGCCGACCGTCTGTTCAAAAGTTACGTCAACATAACTGTAGTAACATGTGTATATCTTTTATAAGGTACCAGATATCAACCTACTATAAAATGTAAAGATGATCAGTTATTCAAGACCTTCACCTTGAGGCCAATGTCGGGTCATGATGAAATTTAACCTTGGCCTTCAAATTGTACTATGACATTGACCTTGTAATATTTGAAAGGTCAAGTAGTCCTGAGTTGAATGGTGGTAGTCCCATGTCTCTACGACGACAGGTTCTTAAGTTTGGTATTGCATCATATATTTGATGATTCATTGTGACCTTGATGAACTTCGAAATTGTCCCAAATTCTTTTCCACAATGTTGTCCTTTAACTGCAAAGCATTTATCATTAAACAAATGTGAGATATCTATTGTCGTTTTAGAGATAATGCAGTTTGAAATTTTGAGAGCGGAGGCATGTATTTCTGAATCAACAACAGCTTACCAACTGAAATTTTCAGAAATTGAAGAGTTTAACATGGCTGTAAGTTTGACGAATTACCAAAAAACTTTCAATGAAAAACTAAAAATAAAAAGGTCAATTTGAAATGTTCATCTTTTTACATAGACTTTGCAAGTTTCATAAGTTCTGTTTATAGCGTCCATTTCAAATATCAAATTGACGTCCCAAAAATCGGGTGGTCAGGGTCATTGAGTGCAAAACATACATTTTCTTTGAAGATAAGGTTGTTGCATATCAAATGAAAGGTCATAACGTGTTCATTCCAAATATCAAATTCCTGTCCTCCAAAAAAATAGTTGGATAGGGTTATTGAGTGCAAAACGCAAAACTTTCTAGAACAAGGCGATGTTGCATATCAAATGAAAGATCATCAAGTCTAAATTACAAATATCATACTTAGGATCTCAAAAAAGTTAAATAGATGGGGTCATTAAGTGTAAAAAGTGAAAAGATTCAAAAGGTATGCTTGTCGTGTATCAAATGACAGGTGGTAACAGGTACATAACGAAAACATCACTTTTACAGGAAATACCTTTCAATTGTTTTACAAACTACAAACAATTGAGATACTAGTTTATTATAACAACTCTGATCGAACCTGACCCGATCTCAAGTTAACATTTAACAAACAATACAGATTAAAATCATTAAACTACATTAACCAAAACTGATCATATTTTTACTTTATAATGTATATTTATATAGTATCATGTTACATAAGTAATATATTTATGTCAGCATGGATTGTTTAATTGAAATGACAGCAATATGGAAACATAATGACTACAACAATGTGTCCGCCTAAATTGAGATTGCAGCATGTACTCCGTTTGTTCAATATACTGATAAGTAACAAACATTCAGAAGTTTTAATACCTCATGACAGCATTATTGGAATACAATGACTACAAAATTATGTCCGCATCAAGTAACAATTGTCTCGCAACAAAAGACATAACATTTTACCATGATCCAATTCTCTTAGTGTCAACCAGAATGTATATATATTTTTATTTATAGTTGTAGATGCAGTAGTAGAAATATTTCTCTATGCAAACTGTATTCATTAATTATAAAATTTAAGGCGTCTCTAGTTTTTACACCTTTGCTTTTTCTCATTAGGATTGAGAGTCTTTTGGCGCCATCATAATATTCCAAATGTCCAATATCGAATATCAGGAATGAAATTGTTTTTCTCTGCTTCACCAGGTGATACAACTGTATCTGATGTAACCCGACATATTCAATGACGAAGATGAGATGATTGACTTGAGTCGTCTTGTGAATGTTTCTCAAATAGACAAACCCCTGTAGGTTCTCTAATGGCACCTTCCTTTTATTTTGGTGGATCTTCTATCTTCTTCTCATGTAGGTGACTGTTCATTTTGTCGTTCCAAAATTGAAGTCGGTTTTTTGATTTTCCTTATTGGACTGTTTTCCTAGATTGGTTTCTTTTTCTAAGGTGTCTGCCTCTCTATCCAGCTGACTGGAACAACAGACTGTCCTGCAAGATATATCATGCCTTTGATATGTAGTTCATCGTGTCTTTTAAGCATTGGTTTTATGAAAAAGAATGTCTAACAAATATGGCATACATATTTTCTGTTTTTTTTAGAGTTCTTCTTCATCATGACTCTCATGTGAAAGTATTTATGTTTGAGTAAGCATTTCACCGACGAAGCAATATAAAAAATATCTGGTTGTTTTTTCGAATCTGAAAAAAAAGAAAAATGCGTAAGAAACTAATATTGAATTCCATTGGTTGCCAAATGAAATTATGCTTTTGCGACTGGTGTGCTGGTATTAAAGTTAGATACTGCATCCTTGCCTTGTATAACACCATTGCTCTTGAGGATTATGGCGTTCTGGGTTTCCAATACAGCTATTTGTTCAGATATGTTAGAATAGACTTTACAGGAGATTGCTGCTTATCATCCCGTTTATTCTTCCCAAACAAATCATTTCTGATCTAGCACTTCATTTGACACTATTTTGATCATCATTTTCTATGAATTTTACATACAATTTATTGCACAACAGCTTCATCTTTCATATCAATCCCTATTCCAATTCGTTTCGTGATAGCAGTTCAAATGATAGCTTCATAAAGCAAATCCTCGACTACATACATATTGTGTACGGCCACTTCAGAATTAACATTAATTTCACATTCAATATTTCCAGTTATATTAAGAGGCTGGTTGGTTGCCGAAACAAAAATAATTTCTGAACTTTACGTGAAGGAATAAATCTATTGAAATTGCCATCAAGAAATAATTCCATATCTTTGGAAAACTTGAGTCCTGTTTTTCCTTCTTGTGAGGATTAAAACGATGATAACTCTTGCCGTTTTTGTCATTGTATGTTAAATTAGTTTCACTAAAAACGGACCTTACTTCTTTGTACGACTGGGAATCGGCAGAAAAGTCATCCATCTTTGAGGATTTGTTGCTTTTGCTGCCATACTTTGTGGCCTTAGATTTTTCCTTCTCTGGGAAGAATTTTCACTCTCCGACTCGGAAGCAAAATCACGCTTGGCATACTTTGACCGTTTCCCTTTTCTTCCTGTGTTTATTAGTCAAACTATTGTCACTTTGCACATATGACTGGATATGTTCTTCTTTATATGATTGATGTCACTGACCTTTTCCAAACATGAGTCGACTTCACATCTTGCCCGATTGAATGCTGTGCAATCGTCATCGCCTATAAGTGTAATTACCGGGGTATCTTTCTTTTTGGCGTCTTTGAGTATTTCCACAATCATGTCTGGTTCCATAGATTTGGCTGAGCCACACCAATTCTTACGACATTTATGTTTTGTTGGTAACTGTTTTTTCAATTTTTGCCACATCGCATTTTCTGCATCTCTTGTATCGAGCACTATAGCCAACAACCTTTCCTGTCTTTTCCCCAATCATTGAAGCTGTTTTCAATTGAATATTTTCTTTATGTTACTGGATTTCATTAATTACGTGTTGCACCCACTTTCATGTCGAAAGAAATCTAGCTCCTCAAATATAATTGGTTTTTTTCACATAATTGTACCCTTCATAAAAATAGTTGATACCAAGAGTATTTTTAATGTATTTTCATAACCCAGTTCATTTTTATACGCATGTTTTTTTCTGCTGGTAGGAAATATTCTGTTTTACCTCTATGCCATTTTCAATTTTGGTTTGCCAAGAATCATAAACACATTTTACATACAATTTTCCTTACTAAGAGAAAACAAATTGAAGATGTGGTATGATTGCACATTAGACAACTCTCCACAAGAGCTCAACATGACATAAAAATCAACAATTATAGGTCACTGCACGACCTTTAACAATGGGCAAAGTCAATACAGTATAGTCAACTGTCAAAGGCCCCGAAGTGACAAATAAAACATGTCTGTTTATTTAACGCATCAATGTTAATATAACAGAATTTGATGAGACTGTCATTAAAGTGAGAGGGTTAGCGCTATAGAACCAGGTTTAATCCACCATTTTCTACATTTGAAAATGCCTGTACCAAGTCAGGAATATGACAGTTCTTGTCCACTCGTTTTTGATACGTTTTGTTATTGGATTTTGCCATGTGATTATGGACTCTCCGAATTGATTTTCCTCTTAGTTCAGTATTTTTGTGATTTTACTTTTTTAAAAGTGAAACTAGAAAACTAACGGCCTCATTCATATAGAAAACAAGAGTGTGTCCAGAGTACACGGATGTCCCATCCTCACTATCATTTTCGATATTCAGTGGACTGTGAAAATGGGATTAAAACATTAATTTGCAAATAAAATTAGAAAGATCATATAATAGGGAACATCTGTACAGAGTTCCAAGCTTATTGAACTTCAACTCCATAAAAAATACCTTGACTAAAAACTTTCACCTGAAGAGGGACAGACAAACGGCGGAACAAACGCAGCTTCTTGTTACCGGCCAATGCTGTTGTATAGTATTTTAACATCAATTCTCTGTAATAATAGACCAAATATGAAAAATTTTGGCCAGATTATTTAGTCAAATTGAAAAAAAAAAAAAAAAATAATCTGTATAGTCTGGTTGCCATGGAAACAACGTGACATCATATGTATATATTAGTATAGCAAGGAGAAATGGCTAACATTGTATTTTATGGTAACAATGAGATATAGCATAACATTTTTTTGTTATTTTCATTGGTATAAGAGACGATTTCAATCATTTAAACTGCTAACTGACACATTTTTCGAAAAAAAAAAGTTCACAAATTGTTTTTCAGAGTAGTTTCCAAACAATATATTTTTTTTGAATAGGTTGTATATTAAATTATTTTTAAAGTTAATTACATAGGACAGAGTTCTGTCTGTACAGTCATCAATGTTATATAACTCACTTGATTGTAGAAAGTCAAAATCCTCTGAAACACTTTTAAATCCAGCAAAGTCTCCAAGAAAAGATGTAATTTTCTTAAAAAATGTTGATGTTAAGTCCATATTTAAAAAATAGTTTAAATCATTATTGATCCATAATCAGATGGAGCTTGTAGACACACATCTTATCACTTCAACAATACATTAATCTGAAGCCATGACACACAAATACAGCTTTAAGTTATGGTACCGATTTCCTGTTAAAATATAATGTGTTTCTTTAAAATGTACGAGTTCCCTTCGCTCGTTTGTTAAGTTCTCTTACGGTTCTTGTAGGTAGCAAGATATTTTGTCATCTGGGGACTACATGTCGTTGTACATCAACAAAGAAATAATAAAAATATACATTTATGATTATTTAAGTCTTCCATTTGATATTTGGTTTAGATAATTTGAACGAACTTGTCTAAGACATTTGCATTTTATGCATCTACACATTAGATTTTTTTCTGCAATTGAATTTATAGGTGTGTAAAGTATGTAACTACCTAATCATTGTGAAAATAACTTTACAATCATCAAGCCAAAATGTAATACTAATTCTTGCATTAGTTGTATCATATAAACACAATTTCTTATATCTGAATATCCTCCTATTTTAATTGTACATATATAATAAAAAGCATTTTCATAATTAATCTGAGGATTTCTATATTGATAAACATGACGATGATTTCTCTTCGCTCGTTTGTTAAGTTCTCTTACGAGTAAATCATTGGAGTCACCATGAAAATGGCCAATTTAAACAGCAGGCAACTGTCAATTGTTTAAAATTAAACAAGAAACGAGTCGAATAATAGTTATCATGAAAGCCATAGATAAATAAATGTTTGTCATCGAATATCCTTTATGGACATTCGCTTAGCTATTTGTGCATCACATTTGGGCGTCCATTTACTCTCTAAATGCAAAATTTATTCAGTTACATTTTTTCTGTAAGAAGAATTTCATTACATATAAAATTTTGAGAATTGTTGGGTTTTTAATTTTAGTATTTTGTATAGCTTGTAAGCATGAACGTGAATCAGAACATATAATAAATTTGGATCTATCTGAAGAAGAATAAATTTCAAAGCCAAAATTATTGCTTCTGCTTCAGTAGTAAAGATGGATGCATCAGATGACAAACGGAGAGTTGCAGCTCTCTCCCCGAAGACAGCAGCAGATGCAACTCTGTCACCATCTTTTGATCCTCAGTTTAGACAGTTGAAAAAGCTGGATAATTGGCTTAAATTCAGCATAGTCTTGCTGAATTAAAAGAGGATTTGTAGGAAAAGTACGAAGTCGATTCACGTATATTTTTCTAAAAAAAAAAAAGACAGTTGCTTTTTATTGTGCAGCAAATAGTTTAATTTTGGGAAAGACTCCTGTAGTGGATACCTTGGTATGTTGGGTTAATTCAAATTATTGCAAAACTGTAGTTTAAAATACCAATATATATAATTTCATATGACTCATGTCAACATTTATTTAGATGTACATGTTTAAAATGAAACACCACTGTATTTCACCTTAGTAAGGACGTATAATATACATGTTGGTCCTTCTGCTTAAAACATAAAAAAGTTTTTATTGACAGATGCAAATAATTTACGAGAGAAGTTTGCACCAGGAAACGCTCAAGAAAAGGTTGCATCAGGGAACACCCAAGAGAAGGTTGAAACTTGAAAATGTTTTAACTTATGATTTTGTAGATGTCGTCATGAAGAAATATGGAGTAACAGAACAAGAGGTTACTGAAAAAGCAGCAAACTATTTGAAATGGGCTCCAGATAGACGGGCGGTGGATAGATACTATATTCCTATAATAGTTAATGCAATTGGAAGTATATAACCTCAGAGTGCAGCCAGTTAAAACAGATTTCCAATGTCTAGTGAGAAAAGAAACTGACAATTGCGACGTTCAGATTCACTTTCATTTTAATGATGTCAATTCAATTACTTTGAGTAATTCAGGATGTTGCTGTCTTTTTTTTTTATAGTTGTATTGATAAATAAATTTCTTTTATTTTTTTTGTTTTTGATTTTTTCTCTATAATCAGTGATTGAACATAAGAATACATGAGACTTTGTTTCATATATTTTCGTCACTTTTTTGAAAAAGGCATTGGGCGAAATATATTTGTAGTTCCGTATGTGGGTTTAAAATTAGAAAATTTTATGAGAATATGCTTTTTATTGTGGTTGGATAATTTGGTTTTTGTAAATAAAAAAGGTCGAATGGTCGCTCCAGGGCCAATCCATAACAACTACATGTAATCCCCATATGTCAAGACATAATTCTACCTTCAAGAACCGCAAAAGAACTTAATAAACAACAGAAAAGATGTTTTTATATATATATCATATACATGCCATTTAGAATGTAAAAACCAATTTTCTATTGCCGACAATAGTAATGTTACTTACTGTACTGATTAAATTGAGTTGATTTTTTTTTTATAAAACCTTAATTTCAATATGCAGTTGACTGTAAAAAGAGATCATATCTTAAGAAAACATTTGGAAGTTTGAACCGATGTTTTTCCCAGTAAGTTCACATTTTGGAATACATCTACGATGGATAACTGTATCAAAAGAGTTAAGAAAGAGACGGTGGCATTGAAAATTAACCAGGGAGAAATACGAGTAATACGCACATCAAACCAATAAAGATAAACAAACGTGAATACATACATAATACAAATGATGACATAGATGAATTCTGAAACGGGACAAAGAGTTCACCACAGGCTAGAAAAAGAAAAAAAAAGGCGTGTTACTAAATTATATTAAACAGTTATTATTACTGTAAAGAAAAATTTTCATTTGCATTTTAAAAAGAAATGTACATATTAAAACTTGAAATTTATTAAAATGCCTAAAACTCTTAACAGAAAACAGGCTCATCATTTGAATTTAGAAGAACACAGATACCAATTTATACAGGCAGTAAGCAATGCTTTAACTTTCACTACACTTTTATTTTTTTGTTTTAAAAAAATATGAATAAGTGAACCAGTTTAAACTGCATGCAAGACATGTAAGCAAAGATTTTAAGGATGGCAGTAACTAATAGCAGTTTACATTAATTGATTATCTAAATTTAATGGAATA
Organism: Mytilus edulis; assembly: GCA_019925275.1. Lineage (NCBI taxonomy): Eukaryota > Metazoa > Mollusca > Bivalvia > Mytilida > Mytilidae > Mytilus > Mytilus edulis. The sequence goes on from CM034354.1 coordinate 33,363,274, forward strand.
TAAAATAATAAAATAACTAAATAAAAATGTTTATAAAAACTTTGTTTATATATGATGGGGAAATGTTTGCCACATTTCTGCAAGAGAAAGTACACTCACAGAGAAGAAACAAGGAAGACAGAAAGTTAAGATTACTCGCTGTCATTGAGCTTATGCTGTTTTTGATAGCCTACAGTTGGAATCTGTCAGATGGTCTAATTTTTTATACAGATATTCATTGTTTTTATACTGCAGGTTTTCAAACCATTGATGTCAAATGCGATCCTGTCATGTAACAGAATCTCCATAATAACATTCAAGTTCTTTTTGCTTAAAATTCATGTGGATATTCAGCTCCAGCAGATTTGCGACCTTTGTGAGAAAGGTAATGTGGGAACTTGCTATACAGCCTTTTGACAGCAAACAATACCACGAGTGACTTTTTTCAAGTACCAACTCATCTCCCTTAATAAAAAAAACAACGTTGTACTGAAGCCATATATGTTTGGAATCAGCGTTCAATAAGCTACCATTTGACGCTAGAAATGAGTTGTCAGAAGCATGAAACATAAGGAACAGAAAAGCAATATGAAGATGTTGAAAGGAAAAGAATTCAGGTAAAAGTTCATTCACATGATAGGAATGCATCTGTCAGTAAATATTTGAGCCAAAACCAACCAGATGTTATTGATTCCTATGACACTTGGCATCGTGCAAAGGAATATGGCTAAGATAACAAAAGGGGCAACGAAAAAAAATCGGAGACCCGAAGCATCCAGAACTAAGAGACAAATCAGCCGGTGATAACCCCATGTTTACTTGGCAATGCAGACCTGTAATTACCATGCTGATCACTTAGTGCTCTTGCTTGATTCCATTGTGGACTATTAGGATCATAGAAACTGTCACCAAATCTCTAGAGTCAAACTTAATGACTATGTTCCACCACGAGACATTATCCGGGATCCACCAGCCGATGTGTTGCTTAGAAACAGTATAAAAAACTTTACATTTATAAAAATTCAGAAAAGTAGATAAATTGTCGTTATATTGAGAATTATCATAATACAAAACTTATACATGTAAATGTAAAGTTAACACCCATTATTGGTGCCCTGGACTTATATTGTAGAGCATAAACAAAATAGAGTATCCCTGAAAATGAAATGACTCTACTGTGAGAATTAATGCATTGTTCTCCCAAATGTTCTCCAAATGGTGGCAGCACTTCTGTTGGTGATTCATCTGAAAATGTTATCAAACTTCTCGAATCTTCTTTTAAAAGCGTGAAAAGAAAACATACATAAAAGATGAAGGGCTTCTGATAATATCCAAATATCTCATGTAGCTGTTTCAATACTTGCAATTGTCAGCTAATGAAATCAAGTTAAAATATGACAACAAACTGGCTAAGTACAAAGAAAAACACACATTAAGCAGTGGTTTCAAGCCAAACGACAAAAAAAGAAAACATTAAGATTTCGATTCGCAGACGATAAGGTTATTAGTTATGTATAATTTTAGTAAGTTAAGTTTAGTGAGACGTTCAATTTAATAACCTAGACGTATTTATGTAAATATTTATTCTTCATGTTAGCTCACCTTTGGTGAAATGCCCTTCCGAGACATTACTATAAAAGACAAAACTGAATTGAAGAAACGCATTGCATTATTTCTATATACCAATTAATTATTCGAATGTTAAAATACTTGAAAATTGCTCTTATTTCAAAAAATATCTGCATCCCAGCTTACAAACACTTCTTTGAAAAATACAGTCTCAAACAGAGATAATTCTAATTTTACACCCGATACTACACAATTATAAAAAACCTATGCAATATTTGCTACAGATTGATGTAAGATAGAGTCGTAAAGATTTCCATTATTGTTTACCCCCAAATCTGATAATACACCAACAGAACAGTAACAATAAAGAAAAACACAGAAATGTGGAATGAGGTGTTTAGAGAGCATCAGAATATATCACCACATTGTAATTGCATCTTTGAATGGGATTTGTCAATGGAAGAGAAGTTGGGATGAGCTTCGGGAGAGTGTGCAAAATGTACAAAATGTACATGCAGATCCAACATGCTTTACTTGAACAAAGGGATTGCAAGGATAAAATGGGATCAACGGGCTGTACAAATAAATCTTGGCTTACAAGTTGGTCTACATTATACTCCCATTTGTACAGCAAGTAACCGTAAACTCTGTATAGCCTCAAACTATTCCTCCTCCATTTTTCTCTAGTCTGCAACATACTGCAAATGCAATATCTGAAAAGATAGAAGTAACCGTGACTCCCGTTTCGTTATAATTAAATCCGTGTGTGATACCGTGTGAAATAAACGTGCCAATGAATATTTGAACTATGCATTTTGTAAATTATATATAATGTAAATAGTTTCCTGGAATGGAATGTTAATAAATAATAGATTAGTGAATTTACTTGTATATTTCTTGGACAACAAGACTATACATTATTGGATTATTTGTTTTAAATTATCTGTTATTTTGAAGTACCCGGCCTGACCGGAAAGTTTTATGTTACTCGACCTTCATGGCGATTTTTGATATAAAAAGATGCACAAACAATAAACAATAAAACGGTTTGAGTTCACCCCGTTAATTACGCTGTTTAAACTTGATATATATTTTGTGAAAATTCTTATGTTAAACAAAAATTCCTGTAAACTTGGAACAAATGTTCATTGTCAGGTGAACTTTAACTTTATTTTCATTCAACAGTTGCTAAACCATTATATTAAATTGTGCTTTTTCTACAGAATAAGGTTCAATTTCTGAATGACACCAGCCTAAATTATGAAGGCTATAACTTTCATTAACTATAATATCTTTATTGTAAATTAGATACAACTTCATGGGTGTATGTTAAATTTATGAATTATGAAGGCTTAATATGGTTTTTTTTATAGTGCAATAAGATTATACTTAAAAAATAGTTTATATTGAAGGTTGTAATTAACTCTAATGCTTTTCTTTAGGTATACAGAAAACAACGTAAAAAGTGTGGAAGGCTACAGTACATATGCAGATTTCATTCCAAAATTCTTACACAGCCGTTTTACTAAAGGAGTAGGTCCAGTAAGACCCCTTTTTGGCCCCAAAATATAGCAGTTTTACAAAATTGATAAAATGTAAACTTTTAGTTATTCATTGAACAGTAGAATGCTTGTGCTACATAAATTTGGGCTGATTTTGAAAATACAATGCACATATATCGGGTACTAGCACCATTAAGTCATGCTAAATTACTGAAATCTACACAATTCTAGCATTTTTGTTAAATTTTAGACGGTTTTCGTGTAAAACAAAAGTGGCCGCATTCGTGTTCATCCTTAATATTGAAATGCAAGTTGTATTTTATGATAATACATAACATATATAAAGGCTGAGGATGAACACGGATGCGGCCACTTTCATTTTTGACAAAAACCATCTGAAAAATGACATTTTTCGTCATATTTGGTAGATTTTTCATCTTTCAGCTTGAATCGGTGCGTTTTTTATGACTTAATCAGTTAAAATCTTTCACATAAACTAATTGATTCAAATAAAATAGACACTTAAGTGTTCAAAAAGTGGTCAAAATCTTTCGTCAGATGAACATGAAATTTGAGGCCAAAATCGGTCCTTACCGGACCTTCTCCTTTGTAAAAACTGCCTTTCAAGAATGTCACCATCAATTTCAGAAATTTTATTGGAAAACTTTACGGCTGTTGGAGAGATATAGTATCGTAATTATATCCCTTCTTAATACCCCATTTATGGACATAAGGCTTTCTGGTCCTAGTTCATAGATTCCATGTGTATGCATTAGTTAAAACTTTTAATAATTTCAGGCCGCAGTTGTTTCCATACCAGTGGACAAAAGAATAATTGGTAAAATCGAGGAGTATGTTGGTGAAGGTTTAGTGTCATCAAGCTGCTTAAGACCATTACTTGAGCAGTTTGTAAGACACGAAATATTTGCTGGTGAGAAATGTGCCAACTGGACAAACAGAAGATTTTTCCCAAGTCAGCGGGATATATCTGACTTCGTTTATGCTGCCAAGTTGAAGGGAATGTTATTGTGTATAATTAATGTATTGTAAATTATTTTGATCAAAAAGAAAAGAAAGTATAATTAAAAACATCATTTTCCTATCAGCAAAACAGAGTTCTCGTTGTTTATTCTTTTAAAAAGGGTCGTTAGGCAGATTCCAACCTAGCACTACCTAGCTTTTCCCTAGAACATCAAAAAATTATGCTGCAGCATTAGTGGTATTTGTCAATGACAGTCTGAAGGGTTATTTGGTCGAATGACATTAAGTTCCATCGTTTGTTGGTATTGGTCAAATGAATATGTTGAAGAGTTGTTTGAATGAGGGACACTGAGTTCCGTCACACAAATATGGTGGACGCAGAAAACGACAACAGCAGATCAATTTAAGTTACCACATAAATATTTTACGAGGGCTAGCAAAAATAAAGAAAATATTTAGAACTACGTAATTCCACGGAGAATGTAAACCAGAAATTAAACAGCCGATACAATCGCATCAACACGGAATAATTGATAACGATCAATTCTTGCAAGAACAATTTAATGACATTTCTTCTACTATCAATGTTCAGAAATATTCGCAGGACCCAACCCTACAAGTAAGAGAAAAGACAACAGTGGCAAAAAGGCGAAAAAGTGAAGAAAAAGTAGGTCCATTTCATAGTGACACATTTAAAGTTTAAACTAATGTTAAACAATTAGAACTTTAAAATGTATATTCAAAACAGTAGCTATTACTGAGCACTTTGCACTGGCTTGTTCTATTCTAAGTCAATTATTTGACGTCAAAGCGAACACAAATTGAGCAATAATATTATAAAGGGACCAGTCAGCGGTCATGAATTGCTTTTCTTTTTAATTAGAACAATTGACTATAGCATGCAGTAAGATATATTCGTAAACTTCCCGAATCGCAATGATTTATAAAAGTTTGCTGCTTTAATTACTTCTAACAAAGAGCTTATAATCATAATATAGTTTTGCTGATATATGTACACTGACAATATTATTACTTCCATCACTATTCAATATGTTTGCTAATAAAATAATGTATGTCTCATACATTTTTCTGAATGTAATACGAAATGTCTCACACATTTCTCTGAATATTATAGAAATATTGATGAAACCAAAGCTAACTTTAACTGAATTAATTTTGTATTCAGATATAATGAGTAGACTAGCAAAGCGAATGTCCATATATGGAGATTTGAGGACACATAACGATTCGGTTGCTTTCATGTTCCATGTTAACGACTATTCTGACTTTTGTTTGTTTTTAAATTTTACAATTAACCGTTGCCAGCCGTTTTATAGTTAAGTCGTGTTTAATCAGATGAATTACTCATTCTTTTCTAGTGTGTTCATTGCTGCTGGCTAAGAAACAGCTTATTATCATAAAATGTTTTTGGTGTAATCTGTATAGTAGCAATTCCATTACTGTTTAATATTTTAGTTCGTTCAGGTATATAAAAGTTTCCTCCAAGGGAACGGCCCCCAAGGGTGACTTGGGAATAGAAATATGGTCACTTGGTCTTCTTCCGACCGGCAGTTAAACGCTTGTCCCTATCCAATATACCCTCATTTTCCAGTGGCAGCCCAAATTTCCCCGACCATCATCCCAGATGGCCTCTATTATTTCAAAACCTATCTATAGTATTTTTTGTGAACTTGTTCTCGTCCTAAATATGCATGAAATATTTGCCACTGGACGTTAAGCAATCAACAATCAATCAATTGAAGGGAACGTTCATTTAACTTCAATGAGGGTTTTGTTTTTGTTTTTTGTTTGTTTTGGTAAACGGACAGCAAGTCACAGGACTTACAGGCACAAATCTAATATGACAAAAAGTCACAAATATTTGTTTGTCAATTGTTTTCATTCTAAAGTTTTCTATTCTCAATTCTGTTCAATTTTAAATAAATGATCTCGATATCCTTCTATCTACAAGAATCATAGGATAACTTATCAAACTAGAGAGGTGAAATTACCACCATGTTTATCACTATCAAAATCACCAAGTACAATCATCTAAATTGAGAATGGAAATGTTGAATGTGTCAAAGAAACAGCATTGTTCCTTCTTAACAAAGGATTCCCCTGTAAAATTTCCATTTCAAAAAGAAAATACTAAAAAAATATCTATTGAAACAACATTTTTATATTTTAAAATATATTCCAACTTCTTAAAAAAAGGAAGCAATGTGTGTAATTGGAATACTATTGAATAAATTATACATATTATTGACATTGAAATGCTTCCTACGAATATCAGCAATGGAAATAAAGTTAATTAAAACATGTCTGATAGTATACTTGCAGTTGCGAGGTATACATTGTGGTTCATCTTTATTTTTCAAGAGATTTTCGTGTCATTCTAGTTTAACCACTAACTCAGGATGCCTCGTAAAGCAAAATTATACAGCAACACTTACCAAAACTGATCCTATTTACTCGTTATTATGTAAATCAATATAGCCATTGAGCGATTAAGGTCATGGTTGGAAGGCCATAAAATGCCAATGTAGGATGTACTTATAATCATTCTATACTTTGACTTATTGATTACGATGCATTGAATATAAACTTAACATGTATTTGTGGGCAATGTAGGGTGAAATATTAATGCTGACATGAGAAGGATTATTGCAGAAATGAAGTTAATACAAATCAAGAGGAAATAGGCGATGATTTTATTAACGAGCCCTTTCTAGGCGACATGTCATGTGAGATTATGTTATGGTATTGACACCCTCTTTCTAGGAGACATGTCATATGATATTATATTATTGACAAGCCCTTTCTTGAAAACATGTTAAATGAGATTACATTATTGACATACTCATTCTAGGAAACATGTCATATGATATTATGTTATTGACAAGTCCTTTCTAGGAGACACGTCAAATGAGATTATGTGATTGACAAGCCCTCTCTAGGAGAAATGTCATTTGAGATAATGTTACTGACAAGTCCTTGCTAGGCGACATGTCAAATGAAATAATGTTATTGACAATCCCTTTCTAGGAGACATGTCATTTTAAATGATGTTACTGACAAGTCCTGGTTGGCGACATGTCATTTGTGATGACGTTATTGACATGCCCTTGCTAGGCGACATGTCAAATGAGATAATGTTATTGACAAGCCCTCTCTAGAAGACATGTCATTTGAGATTATGTTACCGACAAGTCCTTTCTATGAAACATGTCACATGAGATTGTTATTGACAAGCCCTTTCTAGGCGACATGTCATTTGAGATTATGTTATTGACAAGCATTTGCTAGATGACAAGTCATGTGAGATTATGTCAACGCAACCATTTACAGCTAAGATTATAGAAAAAACATTTTCAACTCCAAAATCCAAAAGCAGTACCACATTTAACATTGATTGCATTGACACTGTGGACATTTGTTTAACTAAACAAAAAAAAGTAAAAGATACGAAAAATCAAGAAGGTTATCAATTTTACTTGTAATCAAATGTAGTCAAGTTATTAACAGACAGTGCCTAAAACTTAAGTCAACCTCTCCCTAAAATTCCTGGTCCGTTAGGATAAATATCAACTTATCACCCTGCTCAAGCATCCTGTCCCGGTGAAACTGAATATTCGTCTGGATAGGCCAACAGTGTACATTTCATTTGTCATTTATTTTATTTTTCTTATTTAGAGAGGAAAAGGGGATCAAAAGAGAAATTTGAGTTGAAAGCACCTGGAACCCCACAACAGATGGAAAAGGGGAGGCGAGACCGTGATAAATTGACGAATGCATCAGTTGCTGAGAGAAGGCCTATCATACGTTTGTGTGATGCACCGGGAAATGGAGAAGATCATTTTTCATAATCTTAAACAGAATTACATCAACAATAAGACCATGTTGGAATTTAAAGACAATTTGATCGAGACAAATAGGCAGTCTGTGTTAAATAAGAGACATGCATAATAAATATAAAACCTTGTTGGCCATTTCAAGGTCAGAAGAAGATGTGTGGGTAAACATATGCAGACTGTTTGACTTGTACGAAAAAAGAAAATTCATACACCAACCAAGAGGTATGATGAAGATCCTGCATTTTAAACAGTTATCTTGTTGCAAATACGGAAAGCGGTTGGAAATACTAAACCATTTGTTAAAAACAAAAGACTGGAAAGACATGCCTAGCAGCTCTGGTAAAATAAGCAATAAGTTTGTATACAATTATTATAACTTAATCTCTGTGTTGATGGTATTTAACATTATACAAGTATAAGGAATCAAATTAATACCTTCAACGTAAATGGAACTATCATCAAAATAGGTATATTCGACATTTGCATCAACGATTTGATGGTCAGTTCTTCATCAGTTTAATGATCTTTCATCTTGATTAATGTGAAAGTTTATACGGCACATGGGTTGCACAGTAGAGATGCAATAACATTTACAAGTTTATCTAAATAATCTAAGACAATTAAGCAATGTATAATCTAACTTAAAAACAGCTGTTTATAACTCGATCTTGTGAGAAACTTTATGTATTGGTCAGTTATATTGGAGAAGTAGCTTGAAGTAACATGTTGTTTTATAGATCTGAAATTTAGTAACGTTTTGTATTGGAAGTTATAATTTTGAACCTTCAAATATATTATATATATACATGAACCTTTAAACGATTAAACATGTGATTTAGTTATACATGCCATTCTAACAGTGACTTTATGGTCACAAATATGCGAGTGTTAGTTCCCTACATTAACGGGCAAGATGGAGTTATAGATCCCGGATACATATTCCCGAAATAATGACATGTAGTTCCAAAACACATACACACATTAAAGCCCCGTTATAAAATGGTGAAGAAATGTTACAGACTCTGTGTTTGTTTTAATGTTGAATGTCGAATAGTTCTTTTACTATGACTTTATTCATACGGTGATTGATTGACTGTTGTGTGCTTAACGTCCAGTGGTGAATATTTCATGCATGATAGGACGAAAAATTCAATAAATGCATTAGGTAGGTTATTCTTACGGCAGCTAAAAATAAAACATCAAAATACAACATAACGTTAAATATAAAAATAATATCTGTTCCAAACATCCTGGTCATGACGTAGACAGTGATTCAGGCCTACTACATGAAGATTGCACAGATGAATGCAATGCAAACATACCCATGGTCAATAGTATAGACGAGGAATATACCTGGGCCCGGAAAAACCTCCATGATTTAAGGGAAGATGAAATAGAAATTGAACATTAAGTAACCGGTGCAGACATATAAAACTGTCATAAACCTATACAATGAATGAATAGATTATATTGACCCAGGAAACTTTTTTAAATTCAAAACTACAGGAGGGGTCTGACACTACAATGAAACCAGCCATTGAAGAGCTAATGACTCTTCAGGGGGTGAAGCACAACTTGAGCACCATAATAAAAGGGCTGAGATTGGCCAAGGGTCCAAAGATACTACCTCCTCACATTAGACACTTCGTCATCAGAATATATCAAAAATAAAGTTCGAGATGTATAACAGTTTAAATTGATCGCAAACTTCTTGATCCAATGATTCACAAATTGCTACTGCTTTCATTTCAAACTTATTATCATAAAATATTTTTGATGTGTTCTGTAGATCAACAATTCCATCACTATTTAATATGTTTGTTATTTTATGTATATCATATTTATCCTATCGGGGAGAGACTATTTAACTTCTGAAGGGGAGTGGTATTGTCTCTAAAAAACAATATGATGCCAAATTTGATAAAATAAAATATTTTTGTTTAGCATATGACAAAAAAAATATTTTGAATCCAAATTTTAATTCCCTTTTCCTTATAAAGATAAATTTTTAAGAACATTATTTGATAGCGTCGAAAAACTCATTAAATTGTTCGGAGTAATAACTTCCACCAAGACAATTCCTTTATTAGCTTTTACAACGACATAAATTCAGAATAAAATTATCCGAATGTTGAAAACTGTTTGCTTCTGTTATTTGTATCTGTACAATCTATAGAATGTACTAACATATTTTAAAATCATCTAGATCCCATTTTGCCTTATAACTTAACAAAACGGTAAAGTTAAGTTCAGAACATATTAGAATGGAAGGAGTAGCTAGTAGGGATGGAGTGACTAGTGAGGCACAGGGCAGAATGGATGGAGTATATTGTGGTGAGCAAGTGAGAGTTGACATGGACAATGAACAGATGGATGAAATAAATTATGTTAGCAAATGGAAAAGAATGGCAGTTTATTCCAGACCCTGTAGATTGTGCTGGAAAGCATGTTAATGTGAAATACGAGGGTAAAGCACATCCAGGAAACAGTGGTGAACATGATCTGTTGGTTGAATGTATGCATAAATTAAGCAAGAAGAATACCAATTGTGTTCTTGGCCTTACAAAATGTTTTAGTCAAGTAAGAATTGTCAAAACCCAAAATGGACGTCTTTATTGCTATTTGTCTTTTAGTGATGGAATTTATACATTTATTCATTTTACACGTTTGATTAATAAGTTGTTATATTTTTTTCATTAATTTTTGGCAGAATCATAGACCAAAGGGAAGAACACTTTACCTAATATATCATGTGATGATCTAAATAAAATATAATTATCATATAGTTAGACTAGTAACATATGATTTTTGCTGTATGATAATAGCATTAAATTTACGTAAATTCCATAATTTTTCGAATTGGTGCTTAGTGGGCTGATATGAAAAGTTTATCACATGCTTCGATTGTTATCACATGCCTTTCCGTAACGTTATCGCATGGTATTCCGGTGATACTCGGCAAATTCCGGAAAACACACATCAATGCTACGTTTTCTATGAAAAACATTACAAAGTAGTGTACAAAACAATTATTTGGATACTGGAAAGTATATAGTGTAAAATAATAAAAAACAAAAACAAAAACCTAACAAACAAACTACTAAATAGATGCATGTTTTAAAGTTTCAAACATGATTTAGAAAGTTACTTTAAAAAAAGTTGACTTTTCCAAACAGTGTTCATTATGTATATTTTTGTCGATTCATCCATATCAAAACATGTTTCTTCTCTGTTGAGGCACATGATAGAAAAATATATCAAATGTATTAAATTTGGGGTCCGACGTCCATGAACTTTTCACTCTTTGAACTTCTATTTGGGAACCACATAAAAGGATCAATATATGAATCTGTAAAGGTAACATCTTGTGTATCATGTTGTTAACCTTTCGTGAAAACAAAAGAAGGCAACTTGTTTACCTTTTTAGGAAGCTTTTTGTTGCATCAACATGTGAATAAAATATAATCTTTTATCACTTTTGGATTTTTTTAAAGGTCTAGAAAAGGTTTTTAAAAAGGCTTATAAAATGTGGTATTTGAACAATATTTCATGCAGAGCAATTGATAGTACAAAATCACGATGGAATCAGCAAACATACGGTACTTTATATAATATAAAAAGTTATCGATGCAACTTTTCACGGCTATTATTGTGACTGTCCATTCGTTTTTGATGCGTTTTGTTTTTTGATTTTGCCATGTGATTATGGACTTTTCAAATTGATTTTCCTCTGAGTTCAGTATTTTTGTGATTTTCTGTATATAAAAAATTTCATGGTCAGAAATGACCAAGTGTGCAACGCACGCACATCTAACAAAGAAGCTGCGGAAGTGTTCAAACTTAACAAAATATACATGACACAGAAACTTGGACAAGTCAAAGAAGTCAACAGAAAGCAAAATTGTCATGAAAAAAAATTAACAAAACTGTCGGTACTAGAAACAACAGAAACACAATTGTTAGTAAAAGGAGTCCGGACGGAATGCCACACTAAAACTTGCACTAGAAATTGATAAAAATTACAGATTGAAAATTTATTATAGCTACAAACGTACATGACAGGGGCGGGTCCAGGTAAGGGCGTAATGGGTGTACGCCCCCCTTTAAAAAAAAAATAATCTGCTAGTATTGTATTGAATGATGGCAATTTATCATATTCATTAATTAAACACATACTCTGATTTCTTTTTATACGGATTCACCAATTTGATGGGTCATCATCAACCGTAAAATTTCGTTTCTCGGAGTCCGGCGTGTTCGACTCTGCGATTAGTATCCATTGTTGTTGATGTGATAAAGAATTCGCAAAGATGTCGATGTCAAAAACAAAACGTCAAAAGACCTTAAAATCGTATCAAGGTGTCTTGGACACCTTTTTTAAACAACCAAAACGGTAAGTAAATCAGTATAATACATGCATTTTGGTTGTTTTGTGTCACACTAACTTCGATGCCCCATAGCCATTCTAAATATACCGGGGGGGGGGGGGGGGGGTATATATTACTATATATACGATACTGGGTATATTCTGACAAAAGGGGTTGTATTTTAAATTGTCCAAGTCAGGAACCGTTACATTAGTGCAATTCTCTATTATTTTATGTTTTTAAGCCAAAAAAGGTTCAAAGAAATATTTTATTCTACGCCCACCCCCTTTCAAATATCCTGGACACGCCCCTGCATGATACGATGTGTAAGACAGTAATAGGATGTCAATCCAGTGCTCGCATCGGATTATTACAATATGTTACTTTACAACATCAACGTGAATTATATAAAATTAAATCAGACAGGAGAAAATTGAGGATTTCTGTTAGTTCGTCGTTGACTTTATTTAATAATTCATTACAAGAACAATCACAGATTGAAAGATGTATGTTTTTACCACCAGACAAAATCCGCCGAGGCATGCTTAAGGAGTATAATATAACTCCTTAAAAAACTAGTTCACCCTGCTGCCGGCCTGCACCCCTTAGTTATCAATGACTTTACTATCGTAAGACAATAAACTATATTTAGTCTACCCTTATGTCGGATAGCTAACCGCTGATATTGACCCTACCGTTCCCGGATCTTTTTAATTCACATACCACGTCGAGCCTGCTATGTCCTTAAGAGATGGCCAATATCATCGCAAAAGCCTTTAACTATTAATTTTTTTTTTCCGAAATATTTGGGACAGTCCTTATGCCAACTAACACGATACACTTACCATTAATGCAAGAAAACGACTCCATGGGCCAATAACACATAGAGTCCCCAAGTACGTTTTGGTTATCGTCTGTTAAAGTCATTAATTCAAATGGCTACCCAGCTATTAGATATTAACATAGCATGTTCTCTAAGGTCAAGTAGTAAATACTTTTATATGATTTATATGTTTTATTTTTGTAAACAAAGAGTTGGCGAATATTTGGAGATTATTTAGGTCAGTTCTTTTTCTACTACAAATCAAAGCGGTACACCCTGTATGAAGAATTAAAACCTGGGAAACCTGGCAGAAAAGCATCAAAACTCAATTGACACCGCAATTCATGTCGGCCTAAGTCACTCACCCATTGCTTACACCGACCGATATACAAAAAATCTTCTTAAGTGGTAACAGCTTGGCTGCAACAGCATCTAGCCTACAAAGAAGAGCAAATACAGGCATACAACAAATTAATAAACAGGATATGAGAAGAAAAAGTGATGTTATAGAAGTTAAGAGGCAAGGAAAATTCGCATGCTATAAGTGTTCAACTGAATGGAATGTACAATAATCCACTGCATTCTGGTGTAGGCCACACTCAACACAAACAATTTATTTTTAAATTTAGTACAAAATTATTTTATGTCTACCTGTGCAAATTTCAAACGCGCAATTTTACACCATTACTGAAAACATCCCATCCTTTATGGGTAGATTTTGTATTTGTATTTTCCACTGGTAATTTTTGTCTATCTGATGAGTTAAGCCTTCTTCAACTGATTTTTAAAGTTTGTTATTATGTTGTACTGTTATACAACTGTCCCAGGTTAGGGATCTCGCTAACATGTTTAATACCGCCACATTATTTATGTATGTGCCTGTCCCAAGTTAGAAGCCTGTAATGCAGTGGTTGTCGTTTATTTATGTGTTCCATATTTGATTTATCGTTCATTTTTTTTTACATAAATAAGGCTGTTAGTTTTCTCGTTTGAATTGTTTTACGTTATCTTATCGGGGCCTTTTATAGCTGACTATGCGGTATGGGCTTTGCTCATTGTAGAAGGCCGTACGGTTACCTATAGTTGGTAATGTTTGTTTCATTTTGGTCTTTTGTTGATAGTTGTCTCATTGGCAATAATACCACATCTTCTTTTTTATATTTACAAAGATACATAAAATCGTGCAAGATGACATTTGTTTTGTTTATAGTGATTAAGAAGATAACACAATGTTGACTGCTGTACTCCTATTTTTGGACATTTTTACCTATTGTGTCTGTTTGTTTTGTTTACGCATCATTGACAACGAAAACGAACCTGATGGTGTGAGTGCGTTTACAAAGTGGGTCTTAACATTTGGTGTACATGTATTACGAATGGATCACAACGATGCAATTTATATGGGTGATGGATCAAGGATGTTGAGAATTGACCAGTTTTGTTTTGATTTGTTTTGTACTATAAATATTGGCATTGTACAAAATACGACTGTGGTACTTTTGGAAACTATAGCCCAAACTGAAGTTTTGTTAACAGAATGTCAGGCACACAGACTGATATGGAACAAAACTTAAACCATAAGGGGGCCGTAAACACAAATTATCAGAATGATTTAGATGTAGAACATTGTAACAAGGTGCTTAAATATGATGCCCATAGTTACAGAGGGTTTTTACTGAGAAAGTGGTTGCTATAGTAAGTGTACTATGAAAGTCAATCGAAATTGCCAAGACATTATGAAATGTAAGAACAGTGTTGAATTGAATAACATTGACTTTAAATGTTAACTTAAAACTACATTCAGAGTGTCAAGGAAGCTGAATCAAATAAATACAACAACTAGCATAGCGTATGTCCCTATAAGGAGATTCGATGATGAACATAACTATTTCATTGATTCTTTTCATTTTAACGTGAGTACTGACATGTTCTTATTTTCAAGCGGAATAAATGATTTGTGCCTGGTATCTTTCGTCCCTCTTCTCTTCTTAAGGAAGTGGTATGGTTCTTAAATAATATCAGATCCCAAAATTGATAAAATAAACAAAAATATGGTCAAGCAAATTACGATTAAATAATAATTTAGAGTTCAGATTTTCCCTTTTGTGGTTAATTTTAAAGACAGAAATAATTGTTTCATATATAACATAATTTCCGCCAGTATCATTATTTGCCACTTTTTCAATAATTTCTTTACTTGAAAACTTTCCAAGATCTCTCTGAATTTAGTTATCTAACTTTTTCAATTGATATAGGAACAGTTTTTTGGAATGGTCCATTGTCTAGATCAATGATATAACCAGTGTAAGCAGTGTTGATCCATTTATCCAGAGTTATTTAAGTACTCCAATCAAGTTATCAGGAGTATTGTATAACTTGAACATGAAAGTACTTATAGATACATGTATTTCATTGTCTTTGGTTTCATTAGTTACCTTTTTTTCCCAGAATTTGTCTGATGGTAATTCTTTGTCTTGTCGGTCTATAAAAACTGTTCTTTGACCAGTTGTGTTTACTTTTCCCTAAGATACACCTCCTGACTCCATGGATAATGTGTATGGCCTTTTATTGTTCTTGGTCTAATTTATGTACTTTTCATCCAGGATGTCCAAAAATAAAAGTTTTGTTACAGGTAAGTCAACTTCACACAATTGTCTATGTTTGTAGGTCTTATCATCTGTTTTCTTTTATTGTAGTTCATATGCCATGTGCAACCATGTACAAGTACTTTGAACAAGTCCTTGAATCTGGCTTTTGTTTAACCAATGTCCTCTTTACGTCCCTGTATGCACTCAAAAAATTGTCTAGCTAGCGAAAACATATTACGTATACTGCCACCAGCACTTGACAAGGTACAGTATATTTTGCAATGAAGAGGAAAATATTTCATAAAAATATATGTTTGGTGAACAGGAAGACCTGGAAAAAGAATAAAGGATATTGATAATTATGTCAAACTTGGAAAAAAGATAATATCTATTAAAGGTTTTGATAACACTAGAGAGTCTGAGAATAAATAAACAAATTCCTGAATTAACAAATAAAGGAGGAGACAAAGAAAGAGACTGGTACCTGTTTATTCCAGGTTTATTTCATATCCTAATTCTATTATTTGTATGATGAACAGTTTCTACTTCTTGCAGAAAACAAATATGTTTGGCTATCACCTTTTTTTCACTTCATGTTCAACATAACCCCATCCAAACTAACCCTGTTCAACCACACTATAACCTGTCTAATTCATTGACATCCCTCTTAATTCCTATTGCAACGCGTGCCCTACTTGTAGGATTCCTTATCTGTTTTGACGTCCACATTTTCTTTTCATAACTCTGGTTTTCTGTTCTCTTTTTGTATGGCTGGTTGTCTGTGAACACTTTCAGTTCATATATTTGCTTTTTGAACTGAGTCTAGTCCTAGCTTCACCACTCTGTTTTGTTTGGGTACAAATTATGTCCATATTTATAGAATATGACTGGCTTAGCTGGTGACCAATATCACTTATTTTGCTGGTAGGTGTTTCTAGTATGGATGCATACATTGTATCCTTGGATGTTTTAATTCCATTGTCTATGCTGTTAGTAATATCACTGTTTTTCTTTCGGACCAACACTTCCTTTGAACGACACATTTAGGACTCCATGTATTGTGTTACATTCCTTCTAATATGACATCAGAGCAAAGTGTAAGCAGTGGATATCTATGTTTGTTAAGCTTGTTAATATCCTTTATTACATCTTCAGCTATGTGTAGCTCATTTCTTGGTTTTTGTCCACTTAGAATGTCAATTACTTCCGAGTTGTCTTCCTCGTTTGTATCCGACTTATTCCGTACTTAAATAATTGTCAATGACAATATTGATGTCCATGCTTTCTGCTATCTTGAGGTAGTTGTTAGGTATTAGTTGGTCTATTTGCTTTTTAAAGTTGTATGATATTTTTCAGAATGTTTCTTAATATAAGTAGTACTGATATTTGGTGGGTTTTGTTTTTCTTCTGATATTGCTCACATTTTGCATGCTAAGTCCATGTTTAGTTTATTTTTCATTTACATGCAAATTCGTCAAACTATTTTTAAAATCTCCGTTTTAATTGTTTGGTTGAAGATTAGTTTGTAGCATGTTTCATTGATAATTTAGTAATTATTTGTTTATTGTTGCACATTTTATTTATTATTGTACATTTAACATTTTATTGATCATTGTTGCATGGATTTGAATAATGAGATTGAGACCAGCTGATAATGAAACTGTCATATATATTGAACCAAATGATCAAGGGATATTACAAGTGCAGCGTTTGGTCAAGGAAACTGACATAGGAAAGTATACCCACCAGTCAAAGAATAGAACAGACTGGTAAATAAACGAAATTCTGTAGTAGAGTGTAGTACTGTCTGTTACACAGGACATTGTGGAGATGCGTGCCACGCCTATTCATATAATTATAAAGGAACAGAAAGTGATATTTAGGGAAAATAATTCTTACCTGAACATGCCAGATACCCATATAAGCTAGGTTTGAATAAAGAACACTGCTAATGTTATAACAAATAGGCACATCATAGCCTTGATGGTACATGGGATTTTTTTTTTTGAAATTAAAATTAATTAAGTGTACCATATAGTATGTTACTCATGTCCTAACCCCTCGACTCTACAGGGAAGACATTAGTTTTGATTCACTAAAACAGTTCTAATGAGTAATAGTTAAATTTTCAAAAAAATCGTAGAATCTTAGGTTAATGCAAAAACTTAAAATTCGACAAATTCAGAAATTAACGTTTGTAATAATATTATAATTGCTTATTCATGGTGACCGTCAAAAATGCGAGATAAATCGAAGCAAATTTAAATTACACTGTAACAGAATATTGTACAAAAATGAAAATGCAACTTTCGTTATATAACAGCCTATGCCATATATAGTGTATATAGCGTGAATTATGAACAGATAAAATTGTGTATATCTGGCATATCTGTTATTGAAAGAAAGTGTGTACAGATGTCTTATTTTGAATCAACATATATGTTTTATCCTTTTAGCAAATTATCTAGTTTGTCATTTTAATAATTACCGTATATAATTCATTAAAAGTTTCGCAGAAGTTGATAGGAAAATAAAGAAAATGAAAATGAAAAATCTTTCACGAATTGACAAAGAGATGAATACTATGTCTCTTCTCAATTATGATTTAATGAACTGGTGTTTACTTATCAGCATAATTATAAACACTAGACGTATTGCATATCCCTATTGACCATTATTTGGTAAGTTTTATCTATAAAATATAACGTCTATTTTCAGGATAAATGATAATGTGGAGATTGATGAAAAATGTTTGACTTAACACTGGTATGTGCTACCTATTAATTTTACCTTTCCTTATAGAAATACAAAACAGTGGGAAAGCCACAGATCAGTTCTGCGCCTCCTTCCATATGACGTAACGGCCAAAAAATCAAGGGCGACAATCGCGATTTTTACATAGACGGCGACAGTATCGCGCCAACTCGGTAATTTGTTTACATCGTGTACGTGTGATTTTTCAAGAAATTTACTATTAAAGACAATTAAACTTGTGTCATTTCATCATTAATTAGTTATATAGGTAAGTTTTACAGGTGACTATGCTATATTTTCTTCTTAGGAGATTTTATTTTACAAGAAACAAACATCTGAAACTGGCAAGACACGTTGTTATTTTGGAAGATAAAAATATGGCGGGTGTTTTCCGCTTCTGAAAATAACTGACACATTCGCATCCTATTGGCTATTTAAATATAAAATGACCAAAAATAGTATCTATGATGATAGGAGTCCCTAAATATTTGCATAAATACCCATCGCTCCTTGTAAAATTGTAACTGAGGCAGCGAAAAGGAAGCACATAAATCGACGCCATTTTTCAACAGATCAAGGTTTCTGAGCTCACGAAATCCTACTATTATTACTTTTAATGGTTAGTAGAAAGATATCAACATTATCCATAACATAATTCATTGATCAGATCGGGTTATGGCTATATGTTTGCCTCTTTTAGGATGCTGAAATCCATTAAATTCCCCCAGACCACACGAAATAAACGCCCCTTTCTCAGCCCGAGACTTCAATTTTGATTAAAACTTGAATTTTGGCTTGTCAATGTTAACTTTATAATTTTAATTAAATTATTACGGTTGTGTTAAGCATTTGTGCTGATTTGTTTGGTTGTCTCGAATAGTATAAAGGTTAATTAAATGGTTTTATATTATTATTTTTGAACCCAAAAAGTGTGTGACAAAAACAAAAACAAAAAAATAAAATTATAGGAAAAATATAACAACTACATAAGTATAGTTTAATTTTATCCTAAACCTCTATCCATCATTTCTTACAGATAGTACAGGGTGAGGGTTCACAAAATAGGGAACCAGGGGTGGATACAGCCATTTTGAAAAGGGGTTCCCTACCCAGGATAAAGGGGGGGGGGGTTCCAACTAAAAGTCCCCTTTCAAATGCATTGATTGTCCATAAAAAGGGGAGATTCCAATCCCGGAACCCTATCCCTGGATCCGCCACTGGAAACTATGGCTAAAAGTATAAAAAAAAATTGGAGAACTATGACTTAAGGAACAAAGAATAGAGAAAATATTGACTGTAATAACATGAATAAGGAATAGAGCAAATGACATGCTAGTCAAAATAATATGACGTCTGACAAGGCTATTTTATTTTTTTATCTAGGACGCCTTCCTACGCATCCCAGAAAAAAATTATAAAATATCCTAGCCAGACGTCATAATATTATTTTAACTATTGATGTGCTAATTTATATATTGAGAAAAGAGAGATGATGGACAAAAAGTATAAAAAAAAATAGAAACAAATGAGCGTAAAGAATAAATGATAAAGTAATGGAAAACACCCCATCCAGACCCTTGTTTATCTGAACAACAGAACTATTATTTTTGCTGAATAGTGCATATAGGCATTTCCCATTTGAATGGTTTTACAGTAGTAATTTTAGGGCCCTTTTTAGCTTGTTTTTCGGTGTGAGCCAAGGCTCCGTGTTGAAGGCCGTACATTGACCTATAATGCATGTAATGGTTTACTTTTATAATTTGTTATTTGGATGGAGAGTTGTCTCATTGGCACTAACACCACATCTTCCTATATCTATGTAAAATATCTTTTAAAGATTTCAGGTATATGAAATATTAACCAGTAGGACAGTATAAATTCTGTCCCTCCTTCCATGCAAAAAAAAAAAAACAAATTATGTGATTTATTGTTGAATTTTATTGCCACATTCAGTATTGGCTAGGTGTTGTGGCCAGGTTTTATTGGTGGTGGATACATTAATATCTATTACTGGTTTGAAGAATTTAAGATATGAATGATTGAATGAAAAGTTACCTTTTAAATAACAGATACATGTAAGATAATTTAATGTTGCATATTAAGTAATACTTTATTTAAACATTATATACCTATTAAAAAGATTGATATGTTATTATGTTGATGGATTTAAGATATTGAAGTAAATGAATAAATAAATAGAAAATTTGTGTTGCTGTATATGATTATTAACTTTTCTTTGAGGGCAGGACTTTTTCGTGACGTTTGGATTGGGTGTTTTTAAGCTCAGGATTTTCTTTCGTGATTTTTTTTTTAAAATTTGGGACCTCAGAAGATCATGTTTTTAGCCCGGGATTTTGGGATCAGGACCCCTGCAACATCCCCCACCTCCTTCTTTGACATATAATATAAAGTCAGTAAAAATATATCAATTATTTACATCAAAAGTCTAAAATAATTTCTTTATTTTTGTTGAATCATATAAACCTCCTTTTGATTATTTAAGATTAAAAGAAGAAAGATTTCAATTTAAATGAAGTGATAACACATATCTGAAAACAATCATAGTATATACATTATGAGATTTTCTCATGTTTAAAGGCTTTCATGTAGCAAAAAAATGCCTATATATCCACTCCAAATGAGTATTTTGGGATAGTTGTCTCATTGGCAATTATTCACATCTGATTAGTTTTCCATTAGTAAAATTCAAATAAAAATCATTCAATTCCAATTTAAATGTGAACCTTCTCATTCTTGGACCACATAGAAATTTGTAGACAATTAAAATATATTATAATTTCATATACATGTAACAACTGTAGAAAAGTTCGAAATTATTTTCATTTGATAATATCCTCTGCATATATTATATATTTTCAGATAACAATAGGAATAAGAAGAGCAGGATTTCTATTTTGATGATTTACATGTATGGGACAGAGGACTATTTGACTTGATTTTACTTTTAACTTGGACTTTTTAACAATAATACTCTTAAATTATTTAAAATATTTTATACGTATGTTTCATTTTAACACTATTTTTATGACTGTATTTATTTATCATTTAATAAACGTTTATTTCTAAACATTTTTATATTTTTAAATATACAATGTGAAACACTCAACCATTTTATATTGATAACGTGGGGTAAATGTACATGAGACAATAATGCTGTTGCAATACAATAAAACTTATTGTCATTGAAAAACCTGAGATTCATAGATGCAAAGCTAGCATATTCATAGGGGTCCCTTTTGTGGTTGATTAAATAGGGAATCACTGGAGCGGGCCCCTCTTAAGTCAGTCAGCAGCCCCCTAGAAAAAGTTCTGGATCCGTCACTGATATCAGGCATATACATGTATGTACTGTAGTATTTGAGACATAAAAAAAATCAAAGATATAAAAAGTAAACTTGATGGTCTTTAATGATTGATTAGGTGTGAAGGACTGAAATAGAAAGGTTTTAAAATCGTTCAGTTCTCCTAGACATAGTGAGGTATCCTTGAGGTCTCTCAAATGGCCTATCATGACGACTTGTCCCGCACCTAAATAAATCACTTTTTTTCATACTTTTTTGATGAAAAGTCTAAACTAATATTCAAATTAGAAAAAAGAAAACTGAGCAACTTGAACCCACAACATACAATTGATATCAGGTGTTCTGGAAGAGTAAGTAAATCCTGCTCCTTGTGTAGTATTAGGAATGAGATGTCCTGGTGCTCTTTTCCTATATGTTATCACATGATTTTGCAAATTATTGCAATTGTGTGCTTTTTAAGAAAGGAGAAAAATGTGTGAAAAAGTATTATATTGCATAAAAATCAGCACACAGATATAGGAATGTTATGATTCTGATTAAACTATAGATCCTGTGTCCAAGCTTTGTTTTCTTGTAGATTGGTGTAAAATAAAAATGTGGGTCAAGCATTAATATCAATACAACAAAACAGGATCCCCAAAATCAGAGTGAGACTTTCATATGCCAATTTCAAAGTAGACCTTAGAAGTGATACAGCATTTTGTTAATGCTTTAAATGGTCATATAGCTCTGACATGTATTAAGAATTGGATGTACTAGGCATTGTGCATTCCTATTGAATGTTAATCTCAAGTTCTCAAGAGTTAAACATGCCCCACGGCCCAGACACACTCAAACAGAATGGTTTGTGTACACCATGTTGCTTGATATGCCATGACAAGGACAGGACAGACATCAAGTTATAAACATGTGTGAGTGTCAACTTCCAACTTGCTTAGTTTTTTTTTATATAAACAACAAGAACGAATACTTAAAATCAAGTGAAAATTATAGATGCATCAGATTATTATTTGTTGATTGGTACTTTTTTTAATGGCAAGTTGATTTCAGATTAATATTTACTGAATCAAAGAATGACTAACCATTACCCTACAAAAATGGCTTAAAACAAACGCTAACTGAGTGCTTACACTTTGCACATGCGTAGGATTTTTATCCAGACAATAACTTTTGACTTACCCTTCAGCTGAAATTTTTGAAAAGTTGGGGAAAAAAGGGGGGTTCTTCCAGACAACTGAAGTCATTTATATGGACAAATTCGTTCATAGATTAACCTAGTTTCAATGTACTACATACATCTGTTACACACTGCAACATAATTAAATAACTACAGAAAATACTGCAAGGAGTTTGAGCAGTCTGAGCAACAGGAAAAACATCAACAAATGACGGGGTAAAGCCTTCAACCCATCATCATTTTTAAGTAAAATATATTTAAAATCCTGGAAAGATCATCACCCTTCATTGTCTCAATCAGTTTCGTGGTTAAAAACTGTTAAATATGACATAATTTGCTTAATTTTGCGCCGAAATAACTCCAAAAACGTTAGAAAAGTGTTGAATTTTGACCTCCGGTTGAAGTATTTATTATGTAAACAAGACTCAGAGTGACGGGGAATCCTATACATAGTCATGTGCCCATATGTTTCTGGGTCACATTTATTTATATCTCGACCAATGAAAAGCTTTAGGATGCATTTGTGTCAGTTCCTAGCAAACAGGGGGATTACCCGCGGTTTTTTGGAAATCTACGGAGGACTTCTTTTGATTTATCATATTTCAGTAACGCAGCACTTATTTTAATACCTATTTTGGCAGTCGTGTGACAAAATCTATTCTAATGAAAAATTAACCTCAAATACTGATGGATGTTTAGTTGTTTTAATAAATTTATTGTCTGAAGCACAGGCTATGTTTTTGTTTACACGCTGGTTACAGCGCCACCTCAAAATTTTTAGATTATCTCCCCTTTCCCGCGTGACCACCGGAAGGAGCTCTTCAATGTCACTGGCTTTCCCACTGAAATGTGTAAAGCAGAGAAGTCAATTCGTTCAATTGGCATATTGTAGAGATGCATTGCAACAAGGCATTTAAAGTTATGAGAAGATATTCATAATACTTAATACTTAATTGTTAGGATTTGAGAAAAAAATAACATTTATTTTACTAATATTATATATAACCTTCTTCAGCTGTACAGCATTCACGACATCACTTTACTGTTGCAGCAGTTCGATAACATGATTCATTTCCATCTTGTGTTTCACAAATGTCATATGTTGCTATCTTGCCAGATTGATGTAGAGCATTTATAGTATCAGTATCTTTGTAGTATCCAGCGTTGTCTGAATAGAGATGAACATTAGTGATGTTTGGATTTTGTTATTAAATGGTATTAACAGTATCTAAAAAAAATGGATGCAATAACTGATAAATGACCCAACACCAATACAGAATTCTCTTCAAGAACATCATATGCATGTTATAAAATCAAGATGGTACATGAACAAAGCTGCATCGGTGATATACTCATTAACATGCTTGACTAGATTTGAGTAGAAAATTTGTTTGATTCCTGCTAGGACTATGACAAAGATTTATAGAATGTAAAGTGAATTGTTACAGACTGACCATTCCAAGAATATTGTCTAAGTGAATAAATGCCTCCATGTACTGTCTGAAACTATGTAGTACGCTAGCGATTAAGAAGTATTATCATGTTCATATCGCTCTTTCATTGTACAATAGTTAAAAATTGAAACTTCATTATACAAATTTACCTTTTTTATTATAGCAACTTATGATAGATGAAGGAATGTTCCCTTTTGGTTCCCATTGTTGCTTGTGATACAAGATAACCATCCCAATGAACCAAATATAGTCCATTCCTTCCTACTTTCTTCTCTCCCAAGATGCCTGCAACTCTGAAGAAATTGCCATTGAAATCTTCCCCTGCAAGAAATAAAATTTATAAATAGATATAATTATATATACATATATAGAACAACAATTTAGGTAAGTCACATACAATATGCTTAAAATTTTAGTGTACAAAATTTATTTGAACTTGACGTGTCGGTGTATCAATTGGGAGAGTTTGGCCATATAAAAAACCAGTGTGTATTGCTTTTGACCCTACCCTCCCTCCCTATTTTTAAGATATAAAAAAGCATACCCTTAATTTTTTTATTCAATTTTTCAATTTCAATGTAGCAGTCATGACTGTTAAAGTGTGAATGTCCCTACCATAGACTCAATGTAAAAACAAACGCTGACCAAATCCCTGTATGTCATGTATGTATGTTTGTATTTGTTATGTTTGTCATAGAAACCAATTCATTAGTTAATTGTCAAAAGTTCGTTTTGCATACTATGAATCTGATGAGTTGATCCTTTTTTAATAAAATTTTATTCTTTATCGGTCACATTGGTAATTATACAGACAACATCATGCTCAATATCTTATTTGTATAGTATATATTCAGAAGTTATTATGTCAAAAATTTGATTCCAATCCAAAATTAGATAGTATCTAACTTGAATATTGTTTCCAAATTTGCCCCAACTGTTCAGAGTTTTATCTCTGCAGTTGTATCAACGCTGCGCTCAGCGACACATCTCATTATGTTGATACATGTACTCGTTCAGAGGCAATATTTCAACATTGAAAATCAAGATTTGTATGTGTCAGACGAGTATTTTAAACATTTTACCTATTTTAGTTTTCGTGAAGCTGCCTGTAGAATCTTTGCTCTCTTTCCTCTTTTTTGTGTTGGTAGCTTTCGAAGTTGTTTCTATAGTTTTTTGTGTGTGTCCAATTTGTGCAGTTGAGGGTGTGTCTGTAGTTATTAGATTGGGTGTATGCATTATAGTTGTGAGGGTGTCTGACAGTTTTGTAGATGTTGATGTAGGATTAGTAGTTAAGTTTGTGCATAATTATAGGTGAATGCATAGCTTTTTTAGTTGTGGCTGTGTTAGGATTACAGTGGGTGTATGAATTATAGTTGTGAGCGTGTCTGATGGTTTTGTAAATGTTGATGAAGGTGCAAGCGTAAGTTTTTTGTTTGAAACTGATTGTATAGTTTTTTGTGTTCGTCCAAGTTGTGCAGTTGAGGGTGTGTCTGTAGATATGAGTAGGCCTGACGGTTTTGTAGATGTTGATGTACATGTAGATGAGAGTAATGGTTTTTGGTTTGTTACTGTGTGTTTAGTATTTTATGGTCTTCTAAGTTGTGCAGTTGAAGATGTGTCTGTAGATATTGGAGTTGTGAGTATATCTGATGGTTTTGTGAGTGATAGTTCATGTTCTGTAGTTGACAGTAACTGTGGGAATAATCAATTCGGTAAGCAGATCTTAAAATAAATATTGAACGTTGATTAGAAAATATGCAGTAATTATAAACAATATTTACCAGTGGACCAAAAGATCTAGGTTATCAAAACAGTTTACATCTTTAATTATTTGTGTCCTGTTCATTTTAAATAATTTTGATAGTTACAATATTGCCAAAGAAGTTTGTCACTCACAGCGGTCTGCTATACTTTTTCTCATTTCTATCATAGCGTCTTCAAAGGGATCTCTTTAAGCAATCTGATGTGACGCTTTAATATCGGAAATATCACAAATTATTTATGATACTTTTATATTGAGACTATATAAGAATAGAATATTGTGATAGAGGTATTATGCAAAGCAAAATATAAACAATAACCTTTTTTGGATTCAGTGAATTAAGTAAAGAAAGAGAAGGCAGATTTATCCATACTGCTAAGAATATCAACTAGTTACAGGTAAATATAACCACTGGACGTTATGCAACCCACAATCAATCAATCGGTAGGATTGAATCGCTTTCACAACTTGCTTCTCGACTTCTGATCGTCTATCTTATTCACTTGATTCTTTCTCTACCCAATATTTGTGCCATATACATTTTAACTCCTAGTTAAGAAATTCCTGTTTTGCACAAATCAGTCAAAAAGTATATAAGGTTGGCATAACACAAGTGTTAGTGCATGTTGTTGCCTTCGGGAATCGTTCCTTCCAGAAGATGACTGGTCTATTGGCTATGACCCCCTTCCCCCAAAATGGTGGTATATTTGTTTATCCTGTAGTGGACATGGTTTGAAATGTAACATTAGTTCCTTTATCTGAAAAAAAAAACCCGAGAAATTAAAAACATCTTTCCAAACATGCAGTAACAAAATTATAAAAAGTAAAAACACAAAAATACTGAACTCCGAGGAAAATTCAAAAAGGAAAATCAAAAATCAAAAGTCCAAACACATCAAACGAATGGATAACAACTGTCATATTCCTGACTTGGTAAGAATATACCCTACACATTTTATTTAATTTCCTTTTGCTAATTTTTAAAGACACAAGAAATTATCATTTGTTCAAATTTTTTTTTTGAGGGTATATTGGACAGGGACAGAAAATTTGCCTTGCAACAGGCCACCTACGGACCCCTTAAAAATTCTTGCAAGGGTTCTTAACGTGCAAAGAGCGTGACACTCTCTTTCAACGAGGCATCGGATTTAACGTCCCCCTTCTGACCAGACGTGACTGCGAACTTGATACATCCCGCACAGCCAAACGGACGCCCTACTTCGGCAAAACTCGACATATATATATATTACAGTTAATTGCTATTAATAAGTATTGCAATATGCATTTTGTTTAAATGTAATATCAGTATTTAGTTCTAATATAATCTTAAATCAATTCTTATTCTATCTTACTTTTGAATAATAGTTTTTCATATTTGACGTCATGCTGTTTCTAAATTTCATAAATTCAAATGTGACGTAACGTTTGTGCCTTTTTGCCATCGTATGTGACGTCATTTTTATGATTTATTGCGTTGACGCCTGGACTGATTCGGGTGTGTCTATTCTGTGTTGGTCTTAGCATTATGAATTCGGGTTTAGTTTTCTCTAATTATTTAATACTTCAGTTTCATTATGTATATCTCTTTCATATTCATTTGATAAAATTTACCGTTTGCAATAGCATGAATAGTTCTATATAATAAGGATGTTTTTATACTGGGCATACAAACAATGCCGTATTTGGCACAACCTTTTTCAACTTTTGATCTTCAGTGCTGTACAACTTTGTACTTTTTTCACTTTCGATCTTTTATATTTGGGCGTCACTGGTGAGTCTTGTGTGGACGAGGCGCGTTATTGGCGTATTGAATTTTAAATCTGATGCTTTTTGTTATCTATTAATCATGTGTTTCTTTGTCTAATATGTTCTCTTATTCATTTGTATTGTAGTCCTGTAATATTATGTTGTCATTCAATGTTATATTTAACTTTGCCATTAAAGAGCGAGGTTTGGCATGCAACAAAACCAGGTTCAATCCACACTTTTTATTCTCCGTATAAATGTCCTGTACGAAATCAGGAAGATGGCCATTGTTATATTATTGTTCGTTTCTGTGTGTGTTGCATTTTAACGTTGTGTCGTTTGTTTTCTCTTAATTTTGAGATATTAAGATAAGACGTGGCACGGTACTTGTCTATCCCAAATTCATGTATTTGGTTTTGATATTATATTTGTTATTCTCGTGGTATTTTGTCTGATGCTTGGTCCGTTTCTGTGTTGTGTCGTTGTTCTCGTATATTTAATTCGTTTCCCTAGGTTTTAGTTTGTTACCCCGATTTGTTTTTTGTCCATGGATTTATGAGTTTTGAACAGCGGTATACTACTGTTGCCTTTATTTACTGCCGGTCGGAAGAAAACCAAGCGACCATATTTCTATACCCCAGTCACCCTTGAGGTAGGGGTATGTGTCTATCAAACTTAAGAGGTAATACAATATATAAATTGTTAGGAAAAGCTTGATTCATGAATGTATTGGTAAACGATTTTGTTTATTTTGTATAAGCATAATGATGTGATAACTTAACCTGACCTCGCCTTTCTCGGTTAATCCATGACTTTTCATTCATGAGACCCCTCTTAGTTGTTCGATTATTTTAATTTGTTGTACATGGCAGTTGCTTAATGAGAATAATATATATTTTCCCTGCTTTTATTTCCTGGGCTAGCTCGGCTACTAATGTTGGTCTGATAATGTTCATTTCTTGTCTGGCACCTTTTATGCACCTAGCAAACTTGAAGTCAACTAGGTCTAAAGGATGGTTTGGGAAACTTTTTCTTACAAAAGCTTTTAATTCTTCAATTGACCAGCCTCTATCAATAAAGACCTCTCTGCCTTCTGTAGGTGAACCTATTCAAAAATTAAAAAGATGATTTAATGTTTTCTACAGTGTTTTCACAAATCAAGTCACACTACATCTTCATTTGTATATTAACTCTTTTCCCCATAATGACGTCTTTTGACATCACCTCTTTTAATCCATAATGACGCATGTGTAGTACCTCAGTTGAAACACTTTTGACTAGGAATTGTCTGCATCAGACTTTAAAAATGTGTATCCAATATGAATATTCGTTTTCACAAGGCATTTATACTTAAACCTGATGACTTTTTTTCTATTGAACTATGCAAATCGTGTATGTAAAATAAAATCCATGAAGGAAAGTGCTTATAGTCTAGATAAATCCACAATTATTATTGATTATGTTTTGGTAACCTCTGGGTTATGCCAATGTAATATTTTTATTTATTTAAATATTGAGTTTTCATTAGATGAAGACATTTTTTAATATATAATTAAGGTCTTTCCTTTTTCAAAAGGGAAAGATCTTACTGTAGTTCTTCTGTTTATTATTATTATTATTATTCTTTTTCCGCCAAACTTTGACGAAGTTAGCCTCCGTAACCGTAAGACGTGTCGCTTTCATGTTCACACTTAGTATCGGTCTCATGAATACCTATCTGGAACTCACCCTGTGAGTCGAAATATTTTTAACGACATATTTTTGAAGCTTATTCATTCCAAGAATACATACTTAATATGTCTCTTAAAATTGTGTTGGTTATTTATTGAAAATCTGTATCAATTTATTTTTAATAAGCATTTCTCAGCCATCAATTAAATGATTTCTTAAAGAAGACGATGGTAAGTGCCCGACAGTTATTTTCCACGTGAGTTTCGTTGACGTCACGAAACGCCAAACCCTTTGTACAAAACTTGCCAATATTCTTAATTTTCAAACATTATAGATTATACCAACAGAAAAATACTCAAACGCAAATATCGAATCTGTTGTTAATAAAATTATATATAAAATTCAGCTTGAGAATAAACTACTTCACAGATTATAAGAAGTAAAATCCGATACTGAAAATGAAAGCTAAATGGAGAAATGTAACAATACTTTTCAAAATATGGACGGTCTTTTTGATGATTTGCTTAAACAAATCTGCATGGAAATATGTATACAATGTTTGCGGAGAACATGGTTTTAAAATGAGTATATACTTATAAATTTCTGTCGGTTATTTACAGAGTTTGTCGGTTATTTACAGAGTTCTAATCGATTATATTTCATAACAAGGTGAAATGGACATATATGTCCTCTTGGGACTCGGTCGGTGGATGACATATATGTCCGCTTGGGACTCGGAGGGTTAACTAAGCGACTTTTTCAACATTCGCCGCTACACTATTTTACTATTTGGTCATAATCGATATTTATTGAATACATTTTAATTACAAAGTTGCTTTATATATGATAGTTCATTATTTAACTTCAAAGTCGCATATTTTGTAAAATATTAGGTCCAAATCTGTGCCGCGTATCACACCGCAATTGTTTTTGATTTACATGGATTTTTTGAATGCACTTGTTAAGTAATGGTTCAACATACCAGGGCAATTGTGAGCCTCTTCTTTTCTTGCATGGTGTTGGCTCCTACACAACCCATTTTAAAACTTGCGGACAGGTAGTCCTGGGGGACATCTAGAGACCTTTGTTCTACGGCTTTGTCTGTGGTAATGAGCTGAAAAAAATAAAATATATAGCTTATGCCTGCTAACACATACATTCACAATTTTGTGTAAAATATATTCAGTGCTATAAGATGACACAATTGATTCCTACATTATTTTACTAAATATCAAGAAAAACATCACAAGTATGACCATTTTTTCCTGAAGTTGGACATTTCCTTGCTTGCTCATCGAATACTTAATACTTGGGTTTGGCATGATTTATACATAGTTACATGGAACTTGTACTCTGTTTTTAAGTACATCTTGAAATTTACCAATTTTTAAATACCTCTTGAAATTTAAAAAGGCTGTTTTCAGGGATGAAAGTACTGTGGTATAGGATCCCAATTCTCCCAAGACTGTTTGTCATTTTAATTTTTCAATTGCTAATGTACCATCGGGTTTAATATTATCAAGTCCACATATTTTAGTTTTTTTTTTACTACTGAACAACATTTTGAATGTAGTAGGAGTAAATTTAGCTTCTGTGTAAACTGTCTTGTATCAGTGCAGACTGACAAGTTGTTCGTACAACTTGGGGTATATTTACGACATCTCGATTATCAAAATGAAAGTCTTCAAAAGGAACAAATCTGTATGAAATTAAGACCCAGAAAATATGACACATATCATGCTCCATTTTTAGCTCCCCTAGCTCAAAGGGCCAAGTGAGCTTTTCTCATCACTTGGCGTCCGTCGTCGTTAACTTTTACAAAAATCTTCTCTGAAACTACTGGGGCAAATAAAATCAAACTTGGCCACGATCATCATTGGGGTATCTAGTTTGAAATTGTGTCCGGTGACTCGGCCATCCAACCAAGATAGCCGCCATGGCTAAAAATAGAACATAGGGGTAAAACAAAGTTTTTGGCTTATAACTCTGAAACCAAAGCATTTAGAGCAAATCTAATAGGGGTTTATATTGTTTATCAGTTCAAGATCTAACTGCTCTAAAATTTTCCGATGAAGTGGACAACTGGTTGTTAGGTTGCTGCCCTTGAATAGGTAATTTTAAGGAAATTTTGCTGTTTTTTGTTATTATCTTGAATTTCATTATAGATAGAGATAAACTGTAAACAGCAATAATTTACAGCAAAGTAAGACCTAAAAATTAGTCAACATAACCAAAATTGTCGATTGACCCCCTAAGGAGTTATTGCCCTTTATAGTCAATTTTTAACAATTTTCATACAATTTGTAAATGTTTACCCACATTTTCAACTGAAACCAATAACTATAGATAGACAGATGAAATAGTTTAAAACTGGTCACTTTTATCGGAAAGCGGATAAGGTTAGAACGATAACGAAAAAGTTTGAAGTAAATCAGGAACAGGGCCGGCTCGTCAGTGCCATTTTTCTTTTACCTAGATCGGTGATCTTTTCACCATGGCCGAAGAGGTCATCAATCCCACAATGACCCTGTCCTGCTTGACTCAATATTCCCATAACAAATAACTGTTTAGGAGATAGTCCTCATTCTGATGTTAAACTGTGATTGTTCTAACCATCTGTGCTTACCTGCTTTGATATGTGTAGACAACATATATGTAACTGATTAGTTTCCTGAAAGATATGCTATTTCTCAAATAAATGAAATAGTTGGCAACCCACGTTTGTACACAAAACAATAGGTTGTAGAACAACCCCTCTATTTTTCAGTTGTGGACGCTGTGTACAGTGGTTGTGTAGCCCCTTTACTCCTATATGCAATCATTCAGTGAGGCATATTCAAATTTTCTCCACCATGGTTGGTTTGAACACCGGATTGAACTCTAAACGTTTGACCGATTTGGTAAAAGGGCGAAGATTAGTACCTAATACCTCGTTTAAACCCGTTGCATTTGTTTGCATCTGTCCGAAATCAGAAACATTATGTTCAGTGAATGCTTCTTGTAAAAGCTGTCAATTGCCTAAACCTGAATGATTAATTCTGATAAATCTGCTAACTGCGGGAGCATAGTTTTCTGTGATGCTATTCTTTCGGGTCATCAATTACTAGCCTTAGTCAAAATAGTTTAGAATTTAAATAAGTCTGCTCAGCTTTGAAAATTAAAACATGAAATTAATAAATAATATTTTAGATGCGACATTATGTATAGGAAATTAGTGAATTACTGATTTTACTCTGGAGAAGATTAATCAATCTGTCTTAGAAGGGGCATCGGTGGCTGCATGGTCTAAATACTGTTATCACGAGTCGGTCAACACTGAGGTGGTGAGTTTGAACCCCGCTCGTGCGGGTGTACTTCGCTTCAATTCTTCCTCAGTCATAATAACCTTCCATCATTACCGAACTGAACAAGGAATAACACGAAGGGTGCCGTATACGGTGCAGGAAATGCTTACCCTTCCGGAGCACCTGATTTCACTCCCGGTTTTTAGTGGTGGTTCGTGTTGTTTCTAATTTATTATTTATAACTGTTGATGTAAATGCCCTTTGGTTTTGTAAGTCTTTGTTTACTCATTAATTTTGAATGTTATTGTCTGCGACAGAAAAAAAGAAAGATTACTTTGTACGGGATAAATAAACGAAATATCTTAACGCTTGATCTGAATTAAGTCACGGAGAGCATGGGAATTTATAAATATGGTTAAGAATTGCTTTCAATGTAATCTATGACGAAGACTTTAAAGTTATTTTTTCAGTTTATATATTTTAGATGATGAGGAACACTTTTTCCTTCATTGCCAAATTAACAGTAATGTAAGACATTCCCTTATCATGCTTATAAATGCAATTAAAACCCATAATCCTAATCCTAATTAAAATGTACCCGAGAGAGGGAGGAAAACCAAATCAATCACAGGAGGAAGACCGTTAGATATTGTCGGAGTTCAAAAGATCAGAGAACATTGGGGATTCATCATTCCAGTCAATACTAGTAAGACTTTTATCAGAGTTTTCCTATTATCCAGCACAGGCAACTCATCATTATTTGAACTTCAAAATCACAACGTTGGGGCACAGGGGCATGTGTAATAGATGGTTTGGGGCGGAAATATATGCCAGTCGGCTATTCGTATTGAAACAATGTATAACTTTCACCAGTCGAATGGCATATCAGTGGCCTAACCAGAACTTTTGATAATGGGGGCCCTTTTAATAACCTATAAAGGAAAGGGGGCTCAAATCATGCTTTAGTGATTCCTGATATAATTAAACAATTAATGCTATTGCAAACAGTAAATTTTATCAAATGAATATAACAGATATACATAATGAAACTGAAGAATT
>CM034354.1:33397192-33546728 GCA_019925275.1 Mytilus edulis
ATTCTGGTGTAACACAGTGAAACACAGATTTTCCCAGAAGTAATTAGGAGAGAGGGAAAGGCCTCTGGATTTTGATTTAAATTTTTTTTTACATGTTATAATATCTTTCTTTTCAAAATATACATGTTATTCTTTTTACATTGTGATTGGCTAACCCTTTAATTAACATGTTATCTATTCTGGTTTTACATGCGATTCTATTTGAGGCTCTTGTGATCTGATAAGTAAATGATTGGATGAATTTACATGTGACTTTCAAGTTATGTACAGTATACCTATATTAAACTAAAGTTGTCAAATTTAGTTCACTCCATGTGCAATAATAAGTTGAAAATGAATCCTCAGAAGAAAAATAAAATGGTGCTAGTTAGATGGCAGGGGAACGGATCATCTGATTATGATGGGGAAAGAACTTTGGGTGAAAAAACCCAAATTAGTTAACCAAGATAACAAAGTTGTCTATACAGTTATGGTTAAATGGTTTTCCGAAAAATGGAAAGGAGTTTTTATTAAGGATGTAAAGGAAGGAGTTTTCATAAAGGATATTAAGAAAAGAAAAGAAATTACCGGTATACCAAAAGTTAAAAAAAGGAAAGGTAAGAAGTAGGAATAATATTTAAATCTAGTATTTTCAAGGCATTTTCTTTATATCATTAAGCCTGTTATTGTGTTTGTGAAAGTGTTTCATTTTTAACTATTTTGTTGATTGAAAAGCTTTCAGGTAATCATGGTTGTTAAGGTTATACTGTACGAAATTACCATAAATGATAACTGAGATACATGACTATTACTTATGTTAAAAAAAATAGTGATAACTATTTCATATGTTTTATTTCTTGAAAGAAATTGACTATTATATGGTTGCACAACAACCTACTATTATACCTCAGAGAGAAGAAGAAAATGAACTAGTAAAACCCCGAAGGGAGATGGACGAGTTAAAGAACAGTATGAGAGACAATAGAAACGGCAGAATCAACAGAGGATCGTTCAGAGGAAGACGTTATCACTACGAGTACTGACTACACTATACGTAACAATGCTCAAAGTAAAAGTTCAGGGAAAATTACGACATGAATTATATATAAGTTATGATAGCGATATATTTATAAAAACTGTATTAATTCATGGACACAGCTAGTGATCATTTTTTTTTGTTAACTCACCAGGTAATAAAACTAGTATTACATTCTATTTTATTTTATGAAGACTATTAGTTGGAAATGTTTTTTTATCTGGAAGGCAACCAAGGGATAGAAGTGTACGAAACATTGACATTTGAAAATCCTTAGTTTTTCGAAAAAATCAAAGTTTTGTAAATGAATTCAGGGACGGTATCAAACTACTATCTAATTTGAAAGGAAAATTTGTCGAGATCCTGAAACAGTAAAAAAACAATGGAACAAACAAGAATGAAAACAGCTATACCTAAGTACTTCAGTCCTCCTAAAACTCCTGTTTTTGTAAAGAAAAAAGTACCAAGCAATCTTGTACAAAACACAGCTAAATACAATGGGTTAGCACGACGATCTTATCAGCTATTGGTCAAATACTGTCATCAAGATTATAAGGTCAAAACCTCCAATGACAAACAAACTGAAAGAATACTTTTTATTAAATGTGTTTGACTCTTGTTTACTGTGAAGGTTATGTCTTTCGAGTTTATTAACTGCGTGGTTTAAAAAGTGTTAAGGGTTATGGGTACGTAGATATTATTAAAGCATCTGAATATCAAAAGGAAAATCCATATTATGGTTGGAATTTGAATTTATGGTTTGAACGAACCATGAAAAATTTATACTAGTACTAGTACTAATGAACAATAGTACTTTCACAGTAACGTAACCATCCCCGAAATTTCTGTGAAATTAGGCTCACCAAATGCATTCAACAAATGTCCTGTATAACAAAGATATCCCGCGACATTAGATGTAACAATTGCCATTTTGAATCGAAGGACAAACTTACATAAATAGCACTCATTTAAATTCATTATTTTGCATTGTGCGATGGTCTGTTAAAATTATTCATAGCCTAGCATAAATAATCATATCATAGTCCGATACATAATGCCCCTATACTATCGTAGCTTGGGCATAAACACTATTAATTGCTTGAAATGATTGTTTATTTAGGTTGAGAGTAACGACTGTAAGACTGAGAATAAGGAGGATTCGGCACAGTATCAGCTGGTCTGGCAATTTGGATAGCTATGTTTCTTATGTTGTACCGAGCAGGAGGAGGTTTGGTCCTCTCTTTAATTGATTTGACTACACTACATTTGGCTTGCCTAATCTTCTTTTCATCGTCCGAGTTATCAGCGATGGGATATGACTCATATTCGCGCACTGTAGTCCATCCCCCTGCAGTCCTAAAAAAAAAATCCGTTTTTCATCACGGTAAAGGTTTTCTCCTCGGCCTTTCATTATCTACATCCTTATGAATACGAAATAATATACCAGCGAACCGTCAGTTGTCTATTGAAGCCATGGCAATACAAAAAATACCATACCACTTTACATCTGCTATTACTAAACAAACTTTCATCTCTTTTACCATCAGATTTAGACAATTAATCGTCTTTGATAAATTATAAGCACTAGAACAACGACGTGGTTCAACCAAATGCTAAAATTGGTGAACTACACCTGTACTTATCCAAAATCAACCTATCAACAAAGAGAAAGTATATACATCACCGTTAATACAATATATAGATAATCCAGCTAGCTTAATGTTTGAAAATTATAGCTGTCTCTGTGAAGTTCCTTCAAAAGCTCATAATTAAGCTTGCCAAAAAATAGAATTACTAGATCTTGAAGAAAGGTGTAGGTAAGTATTGGGAGGTAAGGTGTGGTTAAAAATTCAGAGTGGCATTATTAATCCATTTGTCATCAGCTAATTGATGAACTGGAATGCACGAGTGTTAACGCTGACAATATAGATAAAAATACAGTGAAAGATGTTTTTAACGGAACTAATGCATGGTATTACAAGACCTCCAGCATAACTCGTAAAAAATCCAAGTAACTCAACAAAAACCCTTAATTTAGAAACTGATGAAATTTTACACAATGAACCTCACATGATATATCAATACCCAATATGATTTTGAAAAATTTGCTGCAGAAACCGTTGGAGAAAAAAAAACAAATGAAAGGTTATTTAATCAGTGTTTTCTAACTGCCATGCTGTGCTGTCAAATTATTCCTATTCTTAAAAAGATGGACTATTCGCAAATTTTTCGGCATACAGTTTCACTGTATAACAACACATCTTCCATGATATGGCATTCAATGATGGACAGAGCCAACCATTCACAAGATTAGAAGGTCCAACATTGTCCAATGTCAGAGACTAATCTATTAAATCTGAAATAAAATAAAACAAATGCAATATGGAAAACTGTGCTGTCAAGTTCAATGAATTATCAATGCCTCTCACTAAGATAAAATTAACAAAAATGGTAAGAATGTTTGGGTCAACCCTAAAAGCAACATACAGATGTGATAAGGCATTTGTCAAGGTAATGTAAATTGTACAACTGTAATTTTTTTTAAAATCAACATCTGGAAATGTCATTTTTACTGGGAATCCTCCGTCATCAGATAATCAATGATAAAGAGGTTAATTAATGAAATAATGTATGTGCATTATTCAAATATCTGTTATATAAAGTGCCTGTGTCTAGTTGCATCATCAACGTTGTATAAAGTATGTAAAAAATATAATCTGACATCATTGATGTTTCAAGAAACATAATTTTTTAACTTCAATAGGATTGATTGATTGTTGGTTGCTTAACTTCCATAATATTCAAGTTATTTTGTGGTCAACTTATTGTTCATTTCGTCCACATTCAGAACTCACAATCATATACTCATGGTGATTTTTATATTTAATGAAAATTTAAACTCCTAGGAAATGATAGAAACAGAATTTTAGAGCCGATTCTTTAAATACTCACTGAATTATTAGTGTAGAGGGTTCGAATTGCAAGGATAAATTGAAACTTAAAATTGTCTTTGAATGTATCATTATAATACACAAATGGTAGAAAGAGGGTCGTGCAGTTCTTCCCCTTGATCCAGAATCCGATGTCGGTATCCAACAATGTTAGTCCAATTTAATGCACTTCTGAAACAAGAAAAAGTACGTCTTATCGGGGACTTTTATAGCGGACTATGCGGTATGGGCTTTACTTATTGTTGACGGGCGTACGGTGACCTCTAGTTGTTAATGTCAGTGTCATTTTAGGTCTCTTGTGGACAGTTGTCTCATTGGCAATCCTACCACATCTACTTTTTATGTTAAGTAAAACAGTTCATATAAATAAATACAATAGTTGTTTTTTCAATGTTTAATGCCTACTATTTAAATTTCCTGTAATTGCTGTGCGACATTACACTTCTAGTATACAATTCCGTCACTACTTTCTTCTTATGGGAGACCTATAAATTATAACAGTATCAGAACACAATAAATCCTCTGTAAACTATGAATGAACAGCATCCTCCACCATCACAACAAGTCGTGAGTTTATATATTAACATTAATATATAGGGACTTAAGATGTAATGTAAAGTTAAAATTGCGCAAGAGACATAAATAAATAACATGTTCGTACTGCTTGGAAACCATAATTTTAAGTAAATCATAACCATGATTAATTTGGATGTTGAGTAATATTATTTACTTAGGCTTTACGTTGGTTTAAATGTCAAGAGATTAACATGTTCCTTTAACGTGAGAATCAGTTGTTATCCATTCGTTTGATGTGTTTGAACTTTTGATTTGGGACTTTCCATTTTGAATTTTCCTCGGAGTTCAGTATTTTTGTGTTTTTACTTTTTATCATAGTTATCAAGGTAACTAAATGATATTATATGATGAAATTTATAACATCTGAAATCATGATTTTTAAGCTTAAGTAGTATTTTTTTTTGATTGGTTTAAAAATGCTCGTATGGAGTATTACTAACAAGTATGAGATTGGCTTGACCATACGCAGAAATATACCCTTTTATTCCACACACTAGCTATGCATTACTAATGTTCGTTCTACAGCCTTTGTGTATTTCTTTGTACTGTAAACAACATATTTATTTTCCATTACCTGTGTGACGTAGAAAAAAAATTTGTCACTTTATGTCTTCTAACTTTACCACATATAAAATTTTCCTGATTTAATATTTATATCATAATATGTTATGTGAAATACATGTAGTATAAACAGCAGTTTAGTAATTGTGATTCCTTTAAGCAGGCATACTCATTGGTAAAGATTGAAGTGTGAAGTGAGGGGCCGAGAGTGTTAGTATTTATATAACAAGGAATATTTTTATGTAATACACAATTTCAATGTTGTAATACAAGATTTTAATATTTCTTGATTCTGATGCCCTCAATGCCATAATCTTATCCTGGGTGTTTTGTTTTTTGCTGATGAAGGGTTTCAGTTTTTTCTAAACCCTGGTCCGGAGAAAATGAGGATATTCTCCCTGTTGCTCATTCCTGTAATCATGGTTATTGGTTCTTCTGTCATGTCTGTTGAACAACTCTCTCTCTCTCTCTGTTGTACCTGAAAACAATTAGCAGATGATCAAGCTTCTACTGAACATGTTGAAGTAAAAGAGTAAATACTTAGCAATGAGCATGATGAGTCTATGAACTTCTGTATACTTTTAAAATTAGCCAATTTATTAAAATATGTAATTAGAATGAAACTGTCTGAAGTGTTTTAAAATTTACCCCTGACTTTTTTTGATAAGGTTCACCGGTAATTGTTATTCAATTCAAAACCAAATATGCCGGAAAATGTCACTTTTCAGATGGTTTTTGTCAATCAAAGTGCTGGATAGCACCTCTGGAAAGTTTGCAACTGTAGCTGTGTATTATTCCAAAAAGGTTATAGACGTGTATTATTTCAAAAATGTATTTCATCACAGCTTGGATGTTTTAAACTAAACCAGTCTTGTCAGTAATTATCAAAAATCACTTTTTTCATGTTTGTCATAAAAAGTTTTGATATTTTCTATTGCAACCTAAAACTGTAGATCTAAAATATTGAAATATACAGAAAGCTCTGATAATTTCTTTTTAAGTACCCATGCCATGTCAACATCAAGGGCCTGTGAATTAGTATTTTTCTATTGGTTTAGATCCTTCATATTTGTTTTTAGTAAATTAACACGTAAGTTTTTTTGTTTGAATTGCTCCACATGTTTCCTATCGGGGCCTTTTATAGCTTTCTGCATGTATATGGTACAGATATTTCTCATTATTGACGAG
Source organism: Mytilus edulis (assembly GCA_019925275.1). NCBI lineage: Eukaryota > Metazoa > Mollusca > Bivalvia > Mytilida > Mytilidae > Mytilus > Mytilus edulis. Next base: position 33,403,484 of record CM034354.1, read on the forward strand.
CATATGGTGGCCTATAGTTATTAATACATTTTCCTCCTTTGAACTCTTTTGGATAGCATTGATTCTTTGCAAAAAATACCACATCCTTTTTTATAAATAAGACAGTTACAGTAACTTAAATCAATACAAATGTAATGAAAGTGAATTTATATTAAAGGCTTTTATCTAAAAAAGGGAACGTGTCCATGGGACACAAATGATGCCCCCGATAGCATTAATGTTATAAAGGGTCACAACTAAAGAACTGTAAATGTGCATGACGCTACCAAAATGTGTACTTGATCTGAGTTATGGGGTAATAAGCATTGTGTATACATTCTAATTACACAGTATTGCGCAATAGATTTGTTAGATCTTGACATTTGTTTTGTGTCAGAAACCTATATATTATGTCAAAAATTTGATCGCAATCTAAATTCAGAGCTATATCAATCTTGAATGTTGTGTCCATACTTGCCCCAACTGTTCAGGGTTTCGACCTCTGTGGTCGTATATGTGCGCAGCGGAGCATCTGGTTCCATTTGTAACGAGGCACAACCCTAGAGCAGTAAAAATTACTCCACCAAAATTCAAGATTGATCTTTGTTTTATTGTTAAAAGTATTAACACTGTATAAATTTCATAACATTTGGTTGAGCGAACTGAAGTTAGATAACTGAAACGAAAATAGTCAGCAATTTTTTACATATGTAAAGGGGCATAACTCTAAAATGGTATAACTATCGCCACCAAAATTCAAACTTGATCAGTGTTTGTGGTAATGAGCATTGTGTATAAGATTCATAGCATTTGGTTAAGACAAACTAAAGTTAGAGAACAGAAACTAAAATTTCAAGCAACTTTCCTTTTTGTAAAGTAGCATAAAATGCTAGAATGGTAAAAGTGACGCAACTAAAATTCAAACTTGACTTGTGAATTGTGGTTATAAGCATTGCGTATAAGTTTCATACAATTTGGTTCAGGCAAACTAAAGTAAGAGAACAGAAACGAATTTTGGGATGTACGGAGGTACATGTACGTACAAGTAAGGGAAGGACATACATACTTGCAGCAGAACAAGGATAAAACTCAATACGGTGGGAGCATAACAACAGAAGTATGACCACAGGAATAAAAAGTTTATATACATTAGATTCATAGAGGTGCTTATAACCTGTAACACATTTAGTTGCTGTTGTGAAATTAAGCATTGTCTTATGAGTTAAGAACATTTGAGAATTTTTGTTTTAAGCCATTCATTTGATATATTACGGTAATCATCATGATCATTGCCTCTGTGTTTGGGTGACAAAGCAATTGAAATCTATCAATATAGGGCATGGTATGCCTTAAAACTTTCCCAGATGCACAGGCCGCTGTTTGTCTGTAATCTATCTAAATTTTGAGGTGAAAATGCAGCCATTTTAGCCAAAGGGTACACATCATGAACCTTATAATCATTAATTTCTATAGAACTTGTCTTGATACCCTGAGCTATAATATTCGAAGAAGTAGATGCTGACTCGGTTGCTTTTAATACGGATGCTATATGATACGAATTTACAATTACACACCAGAAGTGGTATGATGTAAATTATTGGAAGACTGAAGAAGAACTGACGTTGGGTCAATGTTTTTCTGCTGTCAGTTTGATCCTACATTAGTGGCAAGGTTTCGGTGCAAAATATAGTTGACATGCATTTTTTGTCCGGACACATGGACACAACGATAAATTACAAATATTTAATATAGTAATTCAGTTTAAATGCTTGATTTAATATAAATGACCAAATGATAAATGACACAATTGAAAATTCAATCAGATTCAATTTTCTTAAATATAAATTATACTGCAAATTTCTTTTTGCATTGTGTTTGGGCACCGGGCACATCCATATAGAACACCAATATCTGTTTATGATTATAGATACATATGTCATACATACGTGTCCATGTATCCCCGGACACAAAATGCATGCTAACTATATTTTGCACCGAAAATAGGACATATCTAAGTGCTGAACGAGTGAAGTTCCTTATATCCACATTGGAATGTGAAACAATTAGTATTTAAATAACGGAATTAAGTTTTCAAATGATTTTTGGCAACAAAATCTTCCGATCGATGTTTAGACAAAAACAATGCATTTTTTTTTTTTTATTAAAGCCGGTCATTTTTACCTTTACTCGTCCTTGGCGTGAGACGTTAGACATATAATATAATTATCGAGTATTTTATATTCTTTCACCTGTGTTTTGTTTAAACAAACCATTATCACTTTTCAATTATCCGACGGCTTGGTCAAAATGTCAACTTGTTCTCGCATTTTAATCAGTCATTCCCGATTCTTTCGATACACTCGGGATTTTACCACGTTTAAGTACATACATATAGTTAACAGGTAAAAGTAGAGCGGGGAAATGTTCATTCATGAAATATTCATGAATGAATGAAAACGCAATCTCGCGTAGATTTCTTGTGATTTTCTCTACAGCGCATGTCAGATCCGCGAAGTAGTGTTTGTAATACTCATTTTTAAAATGAAGTTAAATTCATCTGAATCGTCGGTGAATATTCATTTCTTTTTATTCAAGCTGTAATCTTTTCAGTCAAAAAGTAGTTACTCAAAATTTTAAAAGAATCTTCCAAGAATCAGAACTCAAACACTAGTACTACACTATCTCGGAGCAGAATATATTGCGATAATCTGTCAACCGGAAGTTTGAGGCCGACGTCTAAGGAAAGTAGCAATAGCAAGCTATAGCAAACTTTCCAAAAATGAAAGTGGCCGCATCCGTGTTCGTCCTCAACCTTTATATATGTTATGTATTATCATCAAATACAACTTGCATTTCAATATTAAGGATGAACACGAATGCGGACATTTTCGTTTTACACGGAAACCGTCTAAAATTTAACTAAAATGCTAGAATTTCAAGATTTCAGTAATTAAGCATGACTTAAAGGGGGTAGTCTCCGATATATATGCATTGTAGTGTCAAAAACAGCACACATTTGTTAAGCAGAAGCATTCTACTGATAAAAAATAACTAAAAGTTTATATTTTAACAATTATGTAAAACTGCTAAATTTTTGGGCCAAAAACCATGATAAGACAGCTGTATAAATCCGTTTTATCCATGGTCATGGTCAATCAATTTCGTTTTTTTTAGTTTGATTTGTTTACTGAAACTGCATGATAGTGAACTGGTAAGGCAGATTCCAAAATAGAACAGGAAAATGGAAACGTTTTTAGTTAATTTTATTGCATTCTGTTGTGAATTCTTGCACTTTTGCTGTATATGATGCTACTGATGACAGAAATCTATGATTTTAATTATTTATTTCACAATCATCATGATCATCACAATCCTCAAAATTTGCTAGTTTGAAAATTTATTTTTCAGAAATAAAAAAAAAAATCTAGGGTCGATCGTGTACTGGAAACACCTATTTTTCTAATTCTTTGTGCTTGTGGTGCATTTTTGTTTCCCAAGATGAGTGACTAAAGATATTGGTACTTGTGGTACATTATTGTTTCCCCAATTTATTGTTTCCCCAATTTTATTAAAGTAAAGTGTTGTGTTGTATATTCATTTGAATAATTGAGCAATTATTTTTTTTCTATCTCTTTCGCTGTAATTACACTGGTGTTCAAATGTTAATTAATGTGATCAGATTGGTGATCAGATTGGTTAATTATCATGTTTGATGTTTGATAATTAATTGATATGTAAAATAAATAACTCAGTAAATAAAATTGTTTTGTAACAGTCTTTGAAGTATTGTTTGTTGTTTCAATCATTTTTGTTTTCTTTGATAGCTGATCCCGGCTTGTGAAAGTTATTATCTCAAGCCCAAGCTTTAATTTTATGTGAACAGCATTGCATTCACTCAAGTTAATTGAGAAATTTAAGACAATTAAGAATTTGTTTATATATACTGCAATTGAATTTCATCAATTGCCATAAGCTATCTGATCTCATAACTTGTTATAACGTAGAAACATCATAATATTCCTTTATTTCCGTGCACAACAGTAAATATGCCAAAGACAAAGTATTTATATTTTTTTTTTTTTTGGATGTAGTCCTTTTGTGTCGTTTTTTTTTTTCTTCTCGGTTTTGTTTTTTTAATTAATTAACAAGTACAGTGTGAAGCAACAAGTTACTGTTTTACGCATACGAATATTAAGATAAATATATGAAACACATAGACTTCATCTTTTCTGACACTAGATCTGGAACACGTGATTATTTTTAATTGTGTATTGCTCGTAGTTTCAACATGGCATATCAATGAAAGTAAACCTGACATCATTTAGTCCTGAATATGCATGTAATATTTTTCACTTGACATTTGACAAACAACATCAAGCGTTTCTATATCCTTCCAATTCATGAAATAATTGCCACTGAACGTTTACAGAAAGGTTTTATGCAGAGGAACAGTATTTATTATGTCTTATAATTAATTGTATTGTAAATGTATCGCAATCTCCAACGTATTCTATAACATTAATCTCTCTCTTAATTTCAGCAAAAAGAAGGTAGTTACAGCTAGCTACCAAGAAGACAAGCATCTTCGTACCAACACCAAGAATCGCCGCAAGCAGACCTTGTTCATGAAGGCTCAAGAATTCAGCACTCTAACAGGCTGCTCTGTATTTATGAAGATTGTAGATAACGATCTACAAAAGTCTTTCGTTCTCAGCACAGATGACTTATACTCTGCTTATCAGCTTGGTGGTCTCAAACCACACAGTATTGGAGAAAGACTCACCTATACAGATGACAACCCACACCAGTTTGGGCTAAACCCAGTGATGCCACCCCCCATAAAGATTACCAAAGACAGCCAGCCAAACTGTATTTTACCTGGGGGACTTAAGCAACTTCCGGTGTTTGTAGACAATACCATAGTGACGCACCAAGAAGAGGAAACACCTATGCAATTATCACCACCACCTGTCACTGTTAATGCAACACCATCTGTTGAACAAGATCCCATAGCCACCATGGACAACGACTTAGTTCTGAAAGTACTTGATCTTATTGACGAGCACCCCAGTTTGTCTGAAACAACCATAGACCTACTAGAGACCATGAGTACCAGTCATATAGTTGGAGTTGAAGAAGAAGTGACAGAAAGCAGTTCCCTAACAACCTGCAGATACTGCAAGACTACTTATGAAGATGACAATGCCAACGGTCGCCAGAAGAAATGGGTGCAGTGTGAGGGTAATCGCAACCAGTGGATGCACAGTGTATGTCTGCCCAAGAAACACCCTAGACCTTCAAAGGAGACCAACACTTGGAGTTGCCCTTGTTGTTCTTAAGTTCAACAAAAGACATAGTGATATTGACATTTAATATGTACAATTTATTATATACAACTATGAATGTGCATGTATAATTACAATATATACAATTAGTAAGAGTTCAGTTAACAATTGATTGTCTTTTATCATTGTTGCATACTTCTTATTTCTGTCTATGTTTTTATGGTCTGCTTATGTAATAAAGTTATTAGTGCTTCCACATATATATATATTTCATTATCATACTTTGAAACTGTTTTCATAAATACAGTCATGAAATAAAAATATTAATCTGAATGTTCTGATAATTTTGTACAATGTTACAAGTTGTTCTTTCTGGTTTTTATTCATCTTCGTTCTGTTGTATGTCTTGGGCGATTTCTTGTTCAGCAATAACGTCTATCAATTTAGAATGAAAAATTATTAGAATGTCTCTTTTTGTTCTTGACAGTCGAAGTCTGTAACCATTTAATTCACTCTTTAATGTTGCTTGGTATTCTTTGTCAAAGATGTTTTCCAGTAGATTGTCTGCAACATCACAGATAGAACTTTTGGACTGGTTTTGTATATCGTTCATCTGCCGTCTTTCATCTGTCGTTACACAAACCATTGATGTATCCTTGGTCGCTTCTACATTCTCATATTTGGTGTCGTAATATTCTGTTCGTCGGTTTGTTGCCCTTTCCTGGAAATTTATTAGATCGGAATCTAACTCTATGCCTGACAAAGAATGATGGGTTTTGGTCTTGTCTAAAGGCGACAGTAGATATTCCTTCGAACGTAACAGTACTCTGTATGCCGTTATTTGTTCGCTGATGTTATTATTTCTTTGACCTGTCTGTCGTCTCTTTACTCTATACAGTTCTTTGCACTTTTTACCAAGTTGCTTCAACTTGTCCAGATTTCTGGTGACCCGTAACCAGTCGTTCCCATCTGGTACACCACGAGGCATCCGAGCTTGCACTTCTTTATTGACTGTTTCGGCTTTGAAATCCAGTCCTTCGCCAGTAGAAGGATCACCATTCAGCGAAACTGACTCTGTTTCATTGAAGAATTGCATCAGTTCATCTGGTACCGCTGTTCGTTGAATTGCCTCAACCATTTCAAGGTCTCTATATTTTGGATGGTTTCTGGCAAGATATGAAGCCGACTTAACTGTATCTGTAGTATCCTTTATCTCCAATTCGATGGGATAGATGCGTTCCACATAGTTACCAGATTTTGAATTGTTTAGTGAAAGAACGTCATCTATATAGCGGAAAGTAGAATTAAAGGATATTGCTAACTTCTTAACTTTCTTCCTAAGAAGTTCCTGCATGAAGAGCTGGCTTTGTTTACTAACACCATATTAATTACATGTCATACCATTCCTCAATTGTTTCATTTGATTTAATCAATTGATGTAAAAAATCTCAGTTCTAAATCAAATTCGTTCATATTTCGTATCTTGCTCATTCCACTAGGGAAAATACTGCCTTGGCTTTTACCATGACTTCATCCTTTGCTTCGACTTTTTGAAAATCAAACTTCCTTGTACTTCCACAATTTTTCTCTTAAATGTCGGCAATTGCTGACAGACAAATCATAATTAAACCAGCCAATTTGGACCTTTTTTGTTTGTTTTTCAGAATATTATTAATGTATCAACTTTTGTCATCATGATTAACGTTAACAGAATGAAGCAAATTTAAAATATTGGTTTGTATTCTATTAGTATCTTTACTTGGAGCTTTTAAATAATACATGAATGATTCAATCCTGCTACAGAAATGTGTGAATTGTTGTAGTAGTCTGGTCGAACCCTGAACAGTTAGGGAAAATGCATTGATTGGCCACACAAAAGGGGGGTTCCAACCCGCCAATGTGCCATCAGTTATGTATACATTGTACTTATTTACATCATGCCATTCGTTCAAAGTAATATAACTACAGGACACATCAAATAAAAAAACTTATTTGCTGGGGCTAAGTATTCTTCATCAAAACTACTCCATATAATTATGACGTGTTTAAAGGCTATTATATTTGTTTTCTTTGACGCCTTACTTTCAACGTAACTAGTAAGGCGTAAAAAAAATCACCAATAAACAACAAACTATAGCCTTTAAAGATATTAATTATAAATACCCCCCCCCCCCCCCTTTTTGTAGCAATATACCAACTTCACCTGCATATGGGATATATATTTCCCAATTAATTCGATATTCAAGAGCTTACAGCTCCTACTTAGACTTTGTAAAACGTCATCAGTATCTGAGTAGAAAGTTGACGAACCAGGGGTATGTAAAGAACGTCTCGTCCCTTTTTTTTTTTAAAAAGATTATCAGAAGGTACCAAGACCTTGTTGATAAATATTCCGTATCAACTTCTCAAATAAAACACGATGGTCTTGATGTATAGATTCTGCGTACTGATGTTGTTTATCATCTTAACTATGTGTTTTATTGTTCTTTCGTTTGTCTTTGTTCTATTATAAATATTACTTTTACTATTGAATGGTTTGATGTTATATCCGTTTGACGTGGCTCGGTCAATGTGTTTGTATTGGCTTTTATTTGTTGGGGGTTTGTTTTGAATATGCGACTTTAAATATTTCTTTTGTTCTTATAACGTGACTGTGCTTTAAAAGATCCCGTCAGTATGATGTTATATTCTGCATGGGGCATGTATGTACGTCTGTACTCATTCAAGACTTATATTTAACTACACTTTATTACAAGCTACACATCATGGTATTATATTACAACAGTAAACATTATTATACAGATACCACGTGTAAAGCAGTTAAGAGTCTGTGTGTGGTCAGAGTACCGTGAGAACTATTGGATTATATTAATCATGTTTATAGACATGATGATAGATATGACATCTCCCTTACTAAAATGAAATGGCTTCATGCAAAACTTTGCCTTACTAAACAAATAAATTGTATAAATGAAATGTTGAAATGATGTGTATGTAATTAATGAAAATATTGTCTCTAAAGCTAAATTGTCCTTATCTAAATATTAATCTAACTCCTACACACTAGTTCATGTTTTCAATTAGTCTCTCTGGTTTTCTCACCATTCTTCCACTACGCGTACGGTTATAAACGGTTATAATCATTTACTTCGTTTTATACAGTATTAGGTTGCACTATTGGCTCAGTGTCTAAATCGTCATTTTCAATTACAACATTGGTTTTGTTTTCCATCAAATGTTTTCTATTTCTTCTGTACAGTTTGTCATTTTCTGTTTTAACAATATACGAACGCGAATTGTCTGTTTTTTGAACAACGTCATTATCGTGTTTTCTGAAGGACTTTCCAGAGGCCAAAAAAAAGGCGCACATACTGCCCATTGGAGGATAATTTATTTTTAATTTTGATGTTGTTACTTTTCAGGATTTTTGTAGCTGTTTTTGTCTTTTGTGATTTACTCTTTTTTGGTGTTAGTTTCATCACCTTTGAAACAAGTTTTGATAATATCTACACCAAGTTTTGTGATGCTATAGAGGAAAAGACTTTGACAAAATTTTCAACATTTTTTTCAGCTGCTTTTGACATAGGAGGAGACTTTTCAAGTATAATATTTGCCACATTCTGGCATGCGCCAACAAGCGAGTCTTTTTTTACCACTTCTGATGACTTGTGTAGAAGGGACGCATCAAACACGATATACTGTTCACAGTCTGTTAATGTATGCTTAGCCTTGTCATTTTCAGGTAACTTCATCCACTGATATATAGAAAATGTATTTATAAACAATTGTTTTTGCCCATTGGTATTGCCATTTTTCCATTTTGTATTTTGTGTTACATATATCTGTATTCTTGGTAAAAGAAGCCTGAACTTTTCTTGATTTATTTGCATTTTACTGTAGTTTTTCATTATATTTGAATAAGAAATAAATCTTTTTGAAACACTGAAATTTGTATTAAATTTTGGCACCAGCTTTTCAGGACTGTTTGGTAGTTCATTGGGTTTATTTTGATGTGTTTCCCAATAGTCGAGTGCTGTCTTGTATTTGGTAGCACGAGCTATGATTGTTTTTACAAAATTGCACAAATTCATTCTGTGTATTGCATTTTCAAATGATTAATTTAAAATGTATTTTCTTTTCCAATATGTCTGTCTGAGTGCCATCTGGTGGCACTTTTGATTTGGAGGGAAGTGTAAAAGAAGTTCAAATAAAAAAGGGTTTTATCAAATAAAAGACTTGCTTTCATACAAAATAAAAAAAGAAAGATTACACTGTCAAAAGAAACAAAAAATAAAAATATTTAGGATATCGAAATTGGAAGAGAGGACTGAAGGGGCATCAAGTTTGTATTGTAACAAATGTTGAAAGGAGTAGGTCCGGTAAGGACTCATTTTGGCCTCAAATTTCAGTTTCATCTGACGAAAGATTTTGCCCACTTTTTAAAGACTTAAGTGTCTATTTCACTTGATTTAATTAGTATAAGTGAAATATTTTAACTGATTTAGTCATTAAAAACGATCCGATTCAAGCTCAAATATGAAAAATCTCTCAAATATGCCAAAAAAACGTCACTTTTGAGATGGTTTTTGTCAAAAATGAAAGTGGCCGCATCCGTGTTCATCCACAACCTTTATATATGTTATGTATTATCATAAAATACAACTTACATTTCAATATTAAGGATGAACACGAATGCGGCCACTTTCGTTTTACAAGGAAACCGTCTAAAATTTAACTAAAATGATAGAATTTTGAAGATTTCAGTAATTTAGCATGACTTAATGGTGCTACAACCCGATATATGTGCATTGTATTGTCAAAATCAGCCCATATTTATGTAGCAGAAGCATTCAACTGTCCAATAAATAACTAAAAGTTTACATTTTAACAATTTTGTAAAACTGTTATATTTTGGGGCCAAAAAGGGGTCTTACCGGACCTACTCCTTTGGAAACTAATGTTGAAAGTTAAAAACGAATGTTGAATGTTGAAAACGAATGATGAATGTTGAAAACGAATGTTGAATGTTGAAAACGAATGTTGAGAGATAAAACCTAATGTTAAAAACGAATTTTGAAAGAAGAAAATAAAATGTAGCAAACGAAAATGAAATGTTAAACTATTGTTGAATGATGGAAACGTATGTTTATAAATATATTCAGAAGATGGTGCATGAGTTCGTGTTTAACATTCAACATTCGCTTTCAACATTCAACATTCGTTTTCAACATTTATTATTCGTTTTCAATATTCAACATTCGTTTTCAACATTCAACATTCGTTTTCTTCATTCGACTGTCGTTTGCCACATTCGTTTTTAACATTCAACATTCGTTTTTAACTTTCAACATTCGTATTCAATATTCAACATTAGTTTTTATACGACCGCAAAATTTGAAAAAAATTTCGTCGTATTTTGCTATCACGTTGGCGTCGTCGTCGTCGTCGTCGTCCGAATACTGTTAGTTTTCGCACTCTAACTTTAGTAAAAGTGAATAGAAATCTATGAAATTTTAACACAAGGTTTGTGACCACAAAAGGAAGGTTGTGATTGATTTTGGGCGTTTTGGTCCCAACATTTTAGGAATTAGGGGCCAAAAAGGGCCCAAATAAGCATTTTCTTGGTTTTCGCACTATAACTTTAGTTTAAGTTAATAGAAATCTATGAAATTTTGACACAAGGTTTATGATCACAAAAGAAAGGTTGGGATTGATTTTGGGAGTTTTGGTTCCAACAGTTTAAGAATTAGGGGCAAAAAAAGGGCCGAAATAAGCATTATTCTTGTTTTTTTGCACAATAACTTTAGTTTAAGTAAATAGAAATCAATGAAATTTAAACACAATAAGTATTACCACAAAAGGAAGGTTGGTATTGATTGGGGGAGTTTAGGAATTAGGGGTCGAAAAGGGACCCAAATTAACATTTTTCTTGGTTTTCGCACCATATCTTTAGTATAAGTAAATAGAAATCTATGAAATTTAAACACAAGGTTTATGACCATAAAAGGAAGGTTGGAATTGATTTTGGGAGTTTTGGTACTAACAGTTTAGGAATAAGGGGCCCAAAGGGTCCAAAATTAAACTTTGTTTGATTTCATCAAAAATTGAATAATTGGGGTTCTTTGAAATGCTGAATCTAACTGTGTATGTAGATTCTTAATTTTTGGTCCCGTTTTAAAATTGGTCTACATGTACATTAAAGTACAAAGGGTCCAAAATTTAACTTTAAGTTTGATTTTAACAAAAATTGAATTCTTGGGCCTCCTTGATATGCTGAATCAAAACATGTACTTAGATTTTTTATTATGGGCCCAGTTTTGAAGCTGGTCCAAATCAGGATCCAAAATTATTATATTAAGTATTGTGCAATAGCAAGAAATTTTCAATTGCACAGTATTCAGCAATAGCAAGAAATCTTTAATTGTACAGTATTGTGCAATAGCAAGAAATCTTCAATTGCACAGTATTGTGCAATAGCAAATATTTTCAATATTGCACAATAGCAAGAAATATCTCTTTGCACAATATTGTGCAATAGCAAGAAATTCCAATTGGATTTCAATTAGTTATCTTTCTTCGTCCAGAATAGTAGTTGAATCAACTTAAATCATTGGTTTATACAGTATACAATGTATATTTACTTTTACTACCAACTGATAGATTAAGAAAATATTTACCATTCAGTGATAGTAAGCACTTTTTTTACATTTTAATATTTTATGATGTATTTAAATGAGTAGTTGTTGTTGCAAACTACATTAGAAATTTGAATTGAGATCAGTTTTGAAAAAAGGGAAAGGGGGATGTGAAAAAAAATTGGGGGGTCAATTTTTTTCATTTCAGATTTCATAAATAAAAAGAAAATTTGAGAGGATTAATATTCAACAGCATAGACTGTCGTTTGCCACATTCGTTTTTAACATTCAACATTCGTTTTTAAATTTCAACATTCGTTTCTAACATTCAACCTTAGTTTCTAACATTCAACTTTCGTTTTCAACATTCAACATTGACTTTTTAACTTTCAACATTCGTTTTCAACATTCAACTGTCGTTTGCAACATTCGTGTTTAACATTCAACTTTCTTTTTCCATATTCTACATTCGTTTTTAACATTCAACTTTCGTTTTCAACTTTCAAAATTGAATTTTCAACTTTCAACATTCAACTGTCGTTTGCAACATTCGTGTTTAATATTCAACTTTCGTTTTCAACATTCCACATCAGTTTTTAACTTTCAACATTTTTTGCAACACTGGCAAATGGGGATATATTGGATAGGGATAGAAATTTTGCCTTGAAACAGGCCACCTCCGGACCCCTCAAAGAGTTGTTGCAAGGGTTCTTAACATGCAAAGAGCTTGGCACTCTCTTTACACGAGGCATCGGATTTAACGTCCCCCTTCTGACCGGACGTGACTGGAACTTGATAAATCCCGCACAGCCAAACGGACGCCCCACTTCGGCAAGCGTTTTACTGCCGGTCGGGAGAAGACCAAGTGACCGTATTTCTATACCCCAGTCACCCTTTGGGTACATTCTGGAATAACAAAAAGCCTTATATCCATTCAGTGGATTTTCATAAAAGCTGCACAGTTGACTACATGCATGGCTTTTTACTTGGAATTACACAAAAAGTTATAGAGTTTATGGATTGCTGGGTCAAGTTATCAGAAACCTTACATTATTGGTCATTGACAAAATACTTAAAAATATTAAGGTACCTTTAATTAATTCATAGAATTCCTCGAAAAATTGAAAACAAATTCAAATCGTTTCGATCTTTTCTGCTCTTTTATGCATAATCATCCTTTAAATACTTTTGGCCTGGAAATTATTTGGAACATTTTGCGCGTCTAATTGAAGCTACATTCTTGTTGTTGCAGGAGAAAATTACACCCAGAGACTTTAAAAGAGCAGAGTTACTTTTAGAGACATTCTATAAGTGTCCAAAACCACTGTGTGGTGATGCTATATGTGTTCTTAATGTACAAAATATAAGCCATATAATTAAACTTGTAGAGGATTGGGGTCCATTATGGACATTTTCATGTTTCTCTTTAGAATCAATACATGGGAAAGGAAATGTTAGTGGTGAAGTATACTGGTCAGTGCATAGTGAAAAGATAATTGAAAATGAAGCTAAGCAGCTTACTGATGGTTAAGTAAAACAGCTTCTTCAAAATATATTGAAACACAATAGAATAAGTTCAAATGATAACTATGACATAGGAGATCAGTGTTATGTGATGAAGCCTTTGGTAAAAGTTTTAAACATAGAGGAGTCTCTGAAAGTGCAAATAGCGGATCTTTTGAAAACAACTGTTGATCACTTACAAACAGTGTCATTTTTTAAGGCAGCAAAAATCCGGAGAAATAACTTTGTATTCTACAGCTAGTCATGTGGAAAAGTGAAGCAAAGGAACTCCTACACTGTTCTTTTGCATAAGGAGTACAAAGCTTGTGATATTGTACAAATACAATATTTCTTACAAATAAAGGAATCAAAGTGCTGGATAGCACCTGTGGAAAGTTGGCATAGTTTGTGGAAAGTTTAATACCCGTATTCCACTCCTGATTGCTGTACTTCTTCTAGGCGTTGACATTTCTCTCTTTTTATATATTGATAGTGTGCTTCCTGTACCCGTCTTATACATGTAACATCTTAAATATAAATTTTATTGGTGCGCCTGTCAGATTTGGAACAAACAGATAAGGTAAAGGTAACAGGTGAATATATATTACAATATTGGTATCGGTATCGGATTCGACCCGGAAATTGTTGATTATTGGCAAAATTAATTATGTGGAAAACAATAAATTTTGAATTTTTTGAAATACTAAGGCTTTTCTACCTCAGGCATAGATTAGCTGTAATTGTCAAAACTTTATTAGAAATTTTGGTTCTCAATGCTCTTCAACTTCGTACTTTATTTGTCCTTTTATACATTTTTGGATTCGAGCGTCACTGGTGAGTCTTTTAAAGACGAAACGCGCGTATGGCGTTTATATAAAATTTAGTCCTGGTATCTATGATGAGATTATTTAAAATTTATACCGTTATTTTACTAAGCATCAATTCTTCTTCCGTAGGTGGCCTGTTGCAAGGAAAAATTTCTGTCCCTATAAAATACACCCTCCTTTTCCGGTGGCAGTCTAAATTTCTTCGATTATCATCCCAGATGGCCTCTTTTGTATTAACCTACCTATTGTATTTACTGTGAACTTGTTCTCGTCCTGAATATGCATGAAATAATTGTCACTTGACGTTAAGCAACAACAATCAATCAATCAAATGGAACAGTGTGTGACTGGTTGAAAAGTTCCGTCGGAATTTTTGTGCTAGTTTGTAAGTTTTGGTTTTTTACTTCTTTGCCAAAGAGGATTTTTGAGACTAGTTGTTAAGTTCCTATTGACTTCTGTAATCAGTGTATTGGTTCCTCTTTAAAAGTATCAAATATAATATGTTGCGCTTAATATAATATATAATTTGTGGCAAAGGGTAGGCATCTTTGCGGGTCAAAAGGTTAAGGCCTCTATAATCTATACATAATCTCCCAAGTCTGGTTCTTTGTCCTACGGAGTACGGACTATTACTGTGCTCTTTTATGTCATCTTTCAAACATTTGTCCATTTCTTGACTTATTATGTCTTTTTGGACAAGAGCAACTCTCCTTAGAGGAATGTCGATGGGCCTCGCTTCACAAGTATCTAAGTATGCTTAACAATGTAAGTCCGACTTAATTTTCCTTCGATTACCAAGAAAATATTCAAACAATCTGAATATTCAATTATACAAGATCTGTAATGAAAGAAGTTGGTGTAAGGTTTAATAACACTGCCCTTTTTAGCTCACCTGGCATAGCCACGTGAGCTTATGCCATCACTTGGCGTCCGTCGTCTGTCGTCGTCGTCGTTAACTATTTCAAGAATCTTCTCCTCTGAAACTACTAGGCCAAATACTTCCAAACTTTAACTGAATGTTCCTTAGGGTATCTAGTTTATAAATTGTATCCGAAGTTTTGATCTATCAGCAAACATGGTCGCCTTTGCTAAAAATAGAACATAGGGGTCAAATGCAGTTTTTGGCTTATATCTCTAAATCGAAAGCATTTAGAGCAAATCTGACATGGGGTAAAAATGTTCATCAGGTCAAGATCTATCAGCCCTGCAATTTTCAGATGCAGTTTTTGGTCATTATCTTGAATATTATTATAGATAAAGATAAACTGTAAAGAGCAAAAATGATCAGCAAAGTAAGATCTACAAATAAGGTTATATGACCAAAATTGTCAATTGACCCCTTAAGGGGTTATTGTCCTTTAATGACAATTTTTCACAATTTGTTCATCATATTTGCTAACTTTAAAAAATCTTCTTCTCTAAAACTACTCAACCAAACTTCAACTGAATGATCAGTAGGGTGTATAAAATAAAGTTCGTGTTTTATTTTCTATTCTGTCAAAAAACATGGCCGTCATGGCTTAAAATATAACACGGGTTAAAATGCAGTTTTTTGGCTTATATCTCAAAAACTCCAGCATTTAGAGCAAATAAGACAAGAAGTTAAAGTATTTATTAGTTCAAGGTCTACCTGTCCTGAAATTTTCAGCCGAATCGGGCAACTGGTATTGCAGGTATAATGCCCCTGAATTGATGATTTTAAAGAAATTTTGCAGTTTTTGGTTATTATCTTGAATATAATTATAGATACAGATAACTTTGCAAAAATGTTAAGCAAAGTAAGATAACTTTGCAAAAATGTTAAGCAAAGTAAGATCTACAAATAAGTCAATTTGACCAAAATTGTCAATTGACCCCTTAAGGAGTTATTGCCCTTTTAAGACTTTTTTCACAATTTGTTCATCATGTTGACTTACTTTAAAAAAATCTTCTCCCTTGAAACTGCTGTATCAATTTCAGCCAAACTTGGGCTAAATGAGTTTCAGAGTATCTAGTATAAATTTTATATTTTATTTCCTTGTATGTCAAGAAACAGCTCCTATGGCTAAAATAGAACATATGAGAAAACGATTTTTTTTTTGCTTTTGAAGAAAATAAGACGATTCAAAGAACCTTTAAATAAATTGAAAAGCCAAGATAATCATTGATGAGAGATTTAACCAAAATATTAAGGTGAGCGATTCAGGCTCTTGAGAGCCTCTTGTTTAATTAACATGCCTTTGCTTGGCCAAAGTGGTTGATGATAGCTTGCTTCTAGCATTAAGAACGTAGCGACTTGAAAGTTATATTGTTTACTTTTCCTTCACACTGGGTGTGAATTAGAGGTGTTTCAATTTTTGCATCTTTTACATTTAAATCAGCATCGTAATGACGTAGATCATGTCACAGAACTTCATATATCTTTAAAGTATGAAAAAAAAGGACATCCATTTCAAAGTTAAGTGAAATTCCTATTTTCTTCTTGTTTTGAAAATTTCACTCTGATTTGAAATTTAAGGGAGAAATAAACTTGGTCGAACTTAATTTTGAACAAGTAAACATTTGAAACTGGAATTAAAAACCACTCGAGTTTTGATATAAAAAGAACCGATACTATGCATGTTTTTAGCAATCAGACATTTATCACAACGTTAAAAAGATATTTCAAAATCTGCAATATACTTCAACATCATAAAAATGATAAAGAAAAACAAAAATGTATCGAGTAAAAAAAGTGAGTATATCGTATTTATTTTAATAATCTAACTAAACAAAAATCTAAGTGTTCGCAAAATATATCTTTACCAAGTCTTTTCGGTTCTTCCAAAGGATTGATTTCCCGTCTCAAATGTGCAATTTTGCATTATTGATCGGGCAACTAATCCTTGGGACCGAAACCGTATCATTACTAATTTCAGGCACAGGACCTGCCCAGTCAATTCCATAGTTTCTTGCTTGGCTTAATACTCCCATTACGAATAACTGCTTTGGGGATTTTGCTTCTGCTGCTGTGAAACTTTGGTTATTCCAACCTTCTTTAAATACCCGGAGTGCTGCCCTGATTCGCGGTATGAACACATAATGTAGGCAGAGCCGTAGTGTAGTGGTTAGTGCATCGGACTACTAACACAAAGGTTCCTGGTTTGATTCCAGTTCGGGATGAAAATTTCAGGAACTCAATTTTCGGCTTTCCCTCGACACCATTTGCGAGTATGGTCTTGAGGAAACGATGATAGTCCGTCGGAAGGGGACGATAAATGGCTGACCCGTGTTAAAAGAGAGCCATATCTCTTGCACGTTAAAGACACCCTTGTAGATTTCGGAAAAGAGTAGGCTAATGCCGCTACAAGGCAGCACTCGCACCCGCAAAGTGGAAAGGGATTAATATAAGTTGCAAAACTTGTTTCCCAATCCACTATAAATAAATATGTTTAAACTAAACTAATGTAGGCACCATAACTGTAACTCGCTTGTTTCGTCAAGGATATGGTGTTTTTCCAAAAAATAAAATAGTTGGTAAAAGACTTTCGTGCATGACTGGAATAAGTCTCGCCACAACCGGTCTGTTCTTTGGTTGTGGACGCTGCGTCCAGTGATTATTGATCGCCTATTTACTCCTCTATGTGTAAGCATGAACCTGGCTATGTCCAAATCTTTCCTACCATAGTCTGTTCGGACTCTGGATGGAGCTCCGAATTCTTAACAACCCCCATAAAAATCAAATGTGATCCCTAATGAAAACAAATGTCTCAGATACTTTTGTCGCTAGAAAATAACATCAATGTTTTACTGTGTTAGCAAATAAGTACATATAAAGTCTGGTTTTATTCCAGCTTTAACTCTCAATTGGGGTCCACAAGATAAGCAAGTGGCCTAACAAGTTCAATTGGTACAAGGACTGGAACTATATTGTCAGCCAAGAATAATAAAATACCAGAATAAGTTAAACATGAATTTATTTGATCTTTTGATTTCCCCTCATCCTAAGTCCCGCTTAACAGGAAGCTGATATCGGACAACAACCAAAGTGGTGTAAAGTCAGGAATCAAATAAGTCGAATATCATTGGACCAACTACTTTAAAAATGTTTGGCCAGTTGGTGCCAAGTTGTTGGGCCAACAGTGTCAAAAAAACGGGTGGCTGAGTTGGGTTGGGGCAACGTTGGTCTCTTGTTGTCCTGCTAACGCCAACTGTTTACCGTATCGTCCAGCTTTCATTAATTCTTCATCAAACTCCTGCATCCTTAAGTCTAGCTCCTTGGAGACTTCTAAGATGTTTTAGCTATCATCTCAGAAAGTTTGCATAATGTTACTTTTCGTAACTCTGTGTTCATGGTGCGTATCTCGTCTTTAACTGCTTCTTTTATTGGATGTTCCATCATTCTAGGGGTGAACGAAAGTGCAATCCTCATGTATGGTGGTAGTGTGCTCCTGTTTAAGAATATCAGACATTAGAACATCTAAGCCGCTATTGAAATGTGTTTTCATATCTTTCAATGGTATTCCGATCCTTGCTTTATGTGAAAACTCTTCAAAAAACAGATATGTTTTCTATGGGAGTCTAGTTTGAATCCATGGAAATACAATACCCCGTACAGTTACAACCCCTCTCCCTAGATAATATTCTGAAATCTATCCTCCTTCCTATCGAACAAACACGCTTGAATTACATTAGTATCTGTAAAAAGTCAAACAAAAACCCCACATTTGGCAAGCTTGTTTCTGCTCATTCAGTTATAATTTGAAACATTTGATTTCAAAACATAATGAAGGCAGCTACACAAAAAAAAATACTGATGAGACATTGTTGAGAGACATGTTTATTAATGTTCTTTTTTCTCCACTTTAAGGTGAAAGAACATAAAACCGGGGATATATCACCTGCAAATATTGGAATTGATTGTCAGCTATAGGATTTTTATTGTTAAGTACATAAACCTATGTAAGTTCGTACCTATTTACATGGCAGACGAGGATGATAGTCTATTCATCACATGGCCCAGATACAACGAGGTTCCGGGTCGGTTGGAAAAGCTAAGGTGGATGCAGCATTTATGGGAAAAGGAGATTCCGAAAAAACTGACATTATTATACTTTATTATGAGTCAGGAAAAAAACCCAGGATGAACAGTATTTTTAAACTTTACAATTATGATGTCATTTGTTAATGATCCCTCCTGGCAATTCAAACTCCATCTCCTTAGATATGTTAAGCTGCATTTACATTCTGTTTGTCAATAATACCTCTTCTTCCTTCACAAAAAAGCTTCTTTCAACTAAAAATAAAGACATTACTAATTTAGAGAATATTACAAATGAATGGTTTAATCTAACTCCCACAAATATAATGTTATATAGAATTTCATAATGATATTTTCATTAAAACCTAAAAGAAGCTTGTAAAAATGTAAATCGTAGAATGAAGATTGTAAATAAAACATTTATTTTATTGTCTTCTAAAGCAAATATAATTTGATTACTTATTTTATCAAAGCTAAATATATGTGTGTCAATCTTTCTGTCATCAGTGACAAAGATTAGTCCTGATTGTTCCGGAATAGGAAACATCTCCAAATTTACCCACATGGTAGCTTTATCTTGATGGTTGTGAAGGAAAATCTTATTAAGTGTTCCAAAGTAAAGGTTTGTCCTATGTGAAACACTAACACAATAGTTCTGTGAGCGTGATGCCGTTGTCTGATGCTCTGTTGTTGAAAAGAAAATCTGTCGTTTTAATTCCGCATCCTGTCTTTGGCTGAACTTAGAGTATGGGACCACTGGGTCTATGTCAAATAACTCATAAATTTGGTTATATATATAATTGTAATTGTCTCGTAGAATCGATAGATCGTCACTTAGCAACATGAATCTTTTTGTAGATGATTTTGATATATCTTGATGGTGAATGGAATTAACTTTTTCTGCCATGAGGCACAAACTTGTTTGTCTGCTGCAATTTCAAATTTCAAAATGTTGTGGGAGCTCTAATCGTATATCTGAAATATAAATTATGGAAATTAATTTATGCATACAAGAGTTAAGTAAGAGATGTTTGATTAATCTAAACATGTCTGCAGGCCTGAACTCTTACAATCAGAAAATTATATACAGATATTGTTAAATGCTGAAAACCGTCACATGACAAAACTTGCTTCAGTAATTAAAAACAAAATAGAAATTAAAAAAATAAGCAAGAATGTGTTAATAGTACACGTATGCCCAATGTGCACCATCATCTTTTAGTTTAGACCGTTATATTAGGTTTAATACTCTAGGTGTGCTTGGTCTGTCAGTTGGCAAAACTTAGTATGTTGTGCATTTTTGTTGCTCATACAAATGTACCAGAGATTTGAAAGACAAGCCATGTCGTTGCCCTATTTTGGATTTCGTATCCGTGGCAAGATGAGATGCCAAGGCCGTTGGTTTCAAATAACTCCATCAAAAGACCGTACGAATTCTGGATATTGTCGGGACAGACAATGGAATCTTTCCAAGAACAAGTAACATAAGTGTCACGGAGATTACAAAACTATAAAGTTGGGGAGTCATGGATGACATTTGAAAATCGTATATTACTGACACTGATCTTGTTGCGGCAATACCAAAATTATACACTTTTATCATTGACATTTGGGATAATTGTTAACACCATGTGGATACCGATGTTGGAAGTGGTTTCCCTTCTCATCTATTGGCCAGCAGTACAGAATTGGAGAAACTTGAGAGGGAGATGGCCCGAAATGAGTAATGTTGTATAGATGGTACTTCCCATGGGACACCTATGACAGAGCCACAGGAGGAGTTTTACAGTGGACAAAGAAAATATCACTGTATACATACCCAGGTATTGTTTTGTTATAAATCACAAAAAAAAAGTCATTTACATATATAAGGGAGTCTGGGTTTAAAATATATATGGTCGACCTTCGGCTCAGTCATTATCACTATCTTTGTCAATACCACTGTCCTGTGGGCAGTCCATATATCACGATAATGACCAGTTTTTCAAGAACTATTATATAATTATGGGTATTCAAGCTTTCGCTCTGATTCCTATCTGTTGTATTAGGTCACTAGCACACATAATGTAACTGATAATAATCACAGGTAAACAAAATATTTTCTTTTATTTTGTGTAAATTTTTTTCAGCTTGGTTCCATTCAGATGTTCTAAATTTGATCAACTACTACAAAGAGAGGAGGGGGGAAATGGCAAACCCAACTATGCAGAAAGTTGAGGTGTGGGCAAGAATTTCCCAAGATTTGAGCCTTCTTGGTACTAAAAAAGCGAACGCTTGTGAAAATACATTTGTCAATACATACTAGAAAATTGTCTTGATTAAATGACCGATTAAAGTTAACATCATATACAATTATCAAAAAAAGTTGTCAAATTTACAGTAAAATGTTGAAAAAATATCACTAAAGGAAAAATCTAAAAGATATAAAAAAAGTTTTCAAATTTACAGTAATAAAATGTTACTGAGAAAATGTTGAAATTTAAAAAAAAAAGCTGTGGTTAATTTAATTTTATTTCTAATACAATTGTCAATACATATTAGAAAATTATCTTGATCAAATAAACAATTTTAGGTAGCATCAAATAAATTAAAAAATAAATGACAAATTTTCAGTAAAATGTTGGAAAATTATCAATATAGGTCAAATCTGAATGAATGTCCAAAAAGAAGTAAAATTTACCGGAAAATGTAATTAAGAAAATGTGGCAGTTTTTAAATAAAGCTGTTGTTGGTTCAAGTTTACTTTTAATACAATTGTCAATATATATATTAGAAATTAATCCTGATCAAATATACGATTTAAGGTAACATCAAATAAATTATGAAAAAAATTGAGAAATTTAAATTTAAATGTGGAAAAATAAACAATACACCGATGGCATGTTAACTGCACATTTTATACAAATATTTAAAAAATTTGGTCGATTTAAGGTTTCAACTAATATAATAGATCAGAAAGTGGCTAAAATAACTGAAAAATATATTTTTTTTTATTAAAGCTGTTGTTGGTTCAATTTTACTCCTAATACAATTGTCAATACATATTAGAAAATTATCTTGATGAAATAAACAGTTTAAAGTAACATCAAATAAATTATCAAAAAAATTGACAAATTTACAGTAAAATGTTAAAAAATTATCAATATAGCTAAAATCTGAATGAATATTCAAAAAGAAGTAAAGTTTACTGAAAAAATGTTCCTGAGAAAATGCTGCAATTTTTGTCGAGCCTGCAACTTTTGTTGCAGAAAGCTCGACATAGGGATAGTGATCCGGTGGCGGCGGCGGCTACGGCGGCGGCGTTAGCTCACTTCTTAAAAGCTTTATATTTTAAAAAGTGGAAGACCTGGATGCTTCATACTTTGTATATAGATGCTTCATGTTACGAAGTTTCCGTCAGTCACATGTCCAATGTCCTTGACCTCATGTTCATGGTTCAGTGACCACTTGAAAAAAAAGTTCAAATTTTTTGTAATGTTGAATTCTCTCTTATTATAAGTAATAGGATAACTATATTTGATATGTGCGTACCTTGCAAGGTCCTCGTGTCTGTCAAACAGTTTTCACTTGACCTCGACCTCATTTCATGGATCAGTGAACAAGGTTAAGTTTTGGTGGTCAAGTCCATATCTCAGATACTATAAGCAATAGGGCTAGTATATTCGGTGTATGGAAGGACTGTAAGGTGTACATGTCCAACTGGCAGGTGTCATCTGACCTTGACCTCATTTTCATGGTTCAGTGGTTATAGTTAAATTTTTGTGTTTTGGTCTGTTTTTCTCATACCATATGCAATAGGTCTACTATATTTGTTGTATGGAATGATTGTTAAGTGTACATGTCTAGCGGGCAGATGTCATGTGACCTTGACCTCATTTTCATGGTTCAGTGGTCAAAGTTAAGTTTTTGAGTTTTGGTCTTTTTATCTAATGCTATATGCAATAGGTCAACTATATTTGGTGTATAAAAATATTTTATGATCTTTATGTCAGTCGAGCAGGTTTTATTTAACCGTGACCTCATTTTCACGGTTCATTACACAGTGTTAAGTTTTTGTGTTTTGGTCTATTTTTCTTAAACTATAAGTAATGTGTCAACTATATATGTTGTATAGAAGCATTGTTAGCTGTACCTGTCTTCCTGGCATGGTTCATCTGACCTGGACCTCTTTTTTAAGGTTCATTGGTCTTTGTTTAGTTATCTTGGTTAATGTTAAGTTTATGTGACAGTTGTAATAAAGCTTAGCTTAGGACTATCAACATAATATCAATGATTAGTATAGATGGCGAGACATTTCAGCGTGTGCACTCTTGTTAAATAAAGCTGTGGTTAGTTCAAGTTTACTTTTAATACAATTGTCAATACAAATTAGAAAATTATCTTGATCAAATAAACGATTTCAGGTAACATCAAATAAATTAACAGATTTACATTAAAATGTTGAAAATTACCAATATAGCTAAAATCTGAATGAATATCCAAAAAAGGATTAAAGTTCACTGAAAAAATGTTCCTGAGAAAATGGTGTAATTTTTAAATAAAGCTGTGGTTGTTTCAATTTTACTTCTAATACATTTGTCAATACAAATTAGAAAATTGTCTTGACCAAATGCCCGATTTAAAGGTAACATCATATACAATTATCAAAAATGTTGACAAATGTACAGTAAAATGTTGCAAAATTATCAATATAGCTAAAATCTGAATGAATATTCAAAAAGTAGTAAAGTTTACTGAAAAAATGTTTCTGAGAAAATGTTGAAATTTTTAAATAAAGCTGTGGTTGTTTCAATTTAACTTCTAATACATTTGTCAATACAAATTAGAAAATTGTCTTGATCAAATGACCGATTTAAGGTAAGATTATATTCAATTATCAAAAAAATTGTCAAATGTACAGTAAAATGTTGAAAAAATATCAATAAAGCTAAAATCTGAATAATTATCCAAAAAGTAGGAAAATTTACTTAATGAATGGCTATCATCTATTTTGAATTTATTGAACCATAAAACTAATTTTTGACTCCACACATTGAATTATCCGCGAAGCGGATTATGTAAAATGTGAAGAGTCAAAAATAAGTTTTATGGTTTAATAAAATAAAACTTAATTATTGCAATTCATTATAAATAAATTTCCATAAAAAATCAGGCTCAAAGAACTTTTTATATAATTGTTTATAATAACAATACAATATACACAATGGAAAAATGACCATATTAAACATCATATATAAAGTGGTAAAGCAGTAATATTTATGCAGGCGTTGTGTCCACTCCCCTTAGTGCAAATGACTTTTTAATGAACGGAACAGTAAGCTACATAATATTCAATGAAGATAAAATTAATTGTAATCTAGCTGTTTTAGACAGTTTAAATTATTCTGGACATATACTATTTATATCTTTTTCAAGCTGATTACGTAAAGATTTATTAATTTTACACTTTAAGAAAAAGTGGGTTTCATCCTCAACCGCATTTATTTTACAATGTTTACACATTCTATTTTCTCTTTAAATTGTTTTATATCTACCCCTCTGCATTTAATTTAATGTGTGCCGTGTTGAGAGATATTATATCCTTATCGTTTCGTTTTAGGGGTAATAAATAAGGTTTAATTATAATATGTACAGTGGTAGTTGATATAGCCAATATTAATATAATTTTCATCATAAGTTTACTAACCAGTCGTAGAAAATTTAAAATAGAAATAAATAAATACCAACATCTATCATAACATACAAGTTTAATGTTTTAATCTTAGGTAGACTTACATTTGTATAGTTATATAATTGTCCAAAAATTAAGTAGGAACAAATAGCGTAATATAATCAGATGCATCTTCTTCTATTTACTTTGCCGGTAGAATCGTGCCTGTTGTAATAAAGGCTGATTCGATCCCTATTAAACTTGTTTGTGCTTACCGATCTTGAGTTCATTCTGTTCACACTTGTTCTATATTCTTCCGTCCACTTGTTTTTAAATTTAAGCAGTTCATCATTGAACTCACTTATAGCCTTGTTACCACTTTCGGAACCCGAGTTTAGTTCTTTGTACAGATCCAATTTAAGTTTATCAGCATCGACTGTACATTTGGTAGTAAACTCTTTGCAGGATGCGGTTATTTTTTCCAGGATACCCTGTTCAGATTCTTGACGTATAATCTTTAATTTTCCCACAAAAAAGTCCTTGGCTTCATTTGATCCATAGAATGGTCTAAAGTCAATGTTTGTATTCAAAAATATGGGTGTTCTAGTTGATTCTTTTCTCATGGTATATTCTAGTGTATTTAAATAGCCCATCCGAGCTCATGAGCATGACTGTTAGGCCCGGTGTTTCTGCCGTGTTTGAGGAAAAGATTCCCGAGTCCGGCTTCATCAGTGGTCGACTCAATAAGTTGTATATTGGCGTATTATTTATGTTTTTTTTTTATTTCGTATATTATATTGGACCATACACCGGTTGTCTTTGAATAACATATTAGTTAATTATGATTTATTTTTTGTGAGATCAGTATCATATTGTGTTGTGAATGGTTGAGCAAACTATACACACTAATGCTTTGATAATAGTTCTTGTAAATTTGTATGTCTTTTATAAAAGAGGGACGAAAGATACCAAAGGGACAGTCAAACTCATAAATCTAAAACAAACTAACAACGTTAATTGTTTACACATTAATTCTATACACGTTGCTAAACATGTATGTCATCATAATTACTGTATTTGTGTACCTGAACTATTTTGTCTGTATTTATATTGTATGTTTCTCTGTAAACTTGTATCTAGTTTTTAGAGAACTCTCTCTCTCTCTCTCTTCAGGCTTTCATACAATAATTGTTAGGACGATTGAAATAATTGAAAAATATGCGGAAAGTTCATATATCTGATAACAAATATCCGATCGTCGAGGACTTAACTTTATCAAACAATATGTTTTTACAAGGCCGTTTCGAAGATAAACAAGTTTCACAACAAGCGGAGCTTTGCAAGGTCCCCTCAACATGTTTCATATTGATATGTTCCATGTTAAATTTTGAATACTGTTGTTGATTAAATGCTGATTTTATTTTGATATTCTATAACTTGAGTTACCTGTCTTCATCTAGGCAATTTACTATTACCGCATGATTATAATTTAAAAATACCGCCGGATCCCCAATTAACATTTATGCCAATGTGCATGCGCATGCGAAATACAACTTCCTGTTTACATTTGGTTTATCTTTGCTTTGATACGAAGATGTTATCGATAGGTTTGCTAAGAGAGCAAACACTGCCATCAAGAAACTTGAGGCAGATGGGGCAGCTACACCAATTACACCTAAGAGATTGTTTGATATGTCGATAACAGAGAAAAAGGTTGGCAAGAGAAAGCCGAAGTCAACAGAAAAAAGTAAAGAAAATTTCGAACAAGATGTTACCTTCAGCCCCAAGAGAAAAAAGGTGGCAGATGACACAACCAAACTTACAGATGACATAAACAGTTTGACAACTAGAAAAAAGCCTGTTGCCCCTAAATCCAAGAAAACGTCCCAGCCCAAAAAACAACAATGCCAAACCTGAATTAAGGTTAAAAATGCAACAAACTTGCAGTCAGAGCTGGAGATGTCCACAATGTTGGATCAGCTTTTCCCACCAGCTAGTCACTGGCCAAAGCCCGTAATTTCGGCAAAAATGTAGGGTTTAGGAAAAAACTCCTGTAATGGTTTGTCACAGAATGATGGAATTATGGACAAGGGTAAAACTATATGGCACCGACAACTTCGTTGCGGGGCAATAACAATTAGCAACTTAGCATTTTAACCTCAAAAATAATTATTTTTTCAACATCATGTGCATAATGAGGTTAAAATAAAAGATGAAAGATTAAACTTTTTTTTCCTGATAAATTTAATGAATTAATCAGGTTTACAAATGAATTAACAATAAAGAAATTTGTTCTTTGCTATGAATATGATATGTTCTGCTTATTTTTTTAGGTTACCTCAATGTATGGTCTATATTTTTATCAAAATCAACTGAAATTTTTATTTTGAATACATTGTAGGTCGTCAGTGAACAGAATGATAGTTTAAGAAGAGAATCAACATATCACATTACAAACCTGGACAAGGAAAATATTGAAGAAACAACAGATGGACTGTTATCCATTTTCCCTCCAAGCTCAACAGTGCAAACTCCAGGCCAGTGCGTCAACACAACACCAAAGCCATATAAGTTAGATCCTACAAATACTGTAATTGCTCCAGACACTACAAGAACATATCCCTAAAACCCTACCAATAATCAACAGATTCCTTCTAGTACATGTAGTTCAGCTGACAAGCAAACATTCACTCCAAGAAAATCGCCTAGAATGTCTCTTTCTCAGGAGTACAGAGAGTCTCCTGAACCATCTATTGAAGCATTGGTAATAGTCATTTTCAATATCTAATGACAGCAAAAAGTAAAAACTTTGTCTGTGTTTTCCTGCATAAGATCAATGAAAATCAATCTGGAATTAATTTATTGACAAATAAAAGTAAATCAAAAGTGCTTTATGCCAGGCATATTTATGTCAACAAAGAACTCATCAGACACTGTGACACTCAAAAATGCCAAATAAAGTACAAAAAGAGATCTTTCCTAAAACAAAATCAGATTTTGTGATTTTCTTGTTAGCTATTAAGGATGATTTATGTTCAGATAAATATATTTACAGTTTATTGTATACATTAATTAACTGATTATACGTAGGGTCGGCATTGACTACGGCATGGTTGATGTATATCAAATCAAATTATCTAACGACACCGCCCTTTTCCAAGTACTAATAATATTGAGGTTTAATAGATTTCAAAAATGATTAAATATATTACTGGTTGTGAGCTTTAAAGTTAATATTACAATCGCCGTAAAATAGCAAAGGTTTTTGGCACTGGCTACCGAATTGAAATAAAAGGGAAAGTTTTGGCAACGATTATAGCAGAAGCGTCGACAATAAGGAAATAATAATAATAGTACTTATAATCTCTTTATTTATTTAAGTGGAAATATAATTATACGGAATGAGGTTGCTTGTTGCTTGACAAAGTTTGAAAATACAGGGTTTATTTTAACGAAAGACATTAAAATATTGCCTTTCCTGTTAACTGCAAAAAATAGACGGCCAATCTTAATATATGTTTGAATCTTGGTGGCATTTTCGATCAACAAAGAATTTGTATAGTAAGACTATATAACAATCATTGAATCAACATTTTTAACTGCTGCATGGCCATATAACTTTTTTTTTGTTCTAGGCCTAAGTTCGTGTAACAGAACTGGTAACAAATATGAAAAATACATTGCTAATTCTAGCGCTCTGTGTCCGTATATTCATAAAACTACTATAGTTAAGATTTGTAAGCACACGGGCGGCCCTAGTTGGAACCTTTAACTAGTAGACATTCATAGAAAACACGACAAATAGACGAAATGTATAGCTATCCATTTATGGAGTAGTGTACTTATAAAGGTTTATCTGTGCATATCATTTTAGGTAATAACAGATAATATTAAAAGCCTCAGCCAAAATATTATGTGTGATCCAAGATGGATACAGTCAGCGGATGACATGGAGAAGTGGTCAACAAATACCAAAGTATGTTTGCCACTGTTAGAAAAGCCCATTGAGAAGATGAGTCTTATAGACCTAAGGACAACTATTCCTCAACTGTTAAGAGCGGAAAGAGGCAGGAAACAAGTCGGATGGGGAAAAACAATTATATTCCAGTATGGTGGCCGTTGGATGCATTACCTTTCAAGAATGTAAATCAGAAGCCACAAGACTTTGAAGGTACAAGACTGATCATTTCTCTTCATTATGTTATATTCAAAGGCTTTTGAGGCACGGTTTTGCCTTTCAAGCTTTCCTTTATTTTTGTTTGTGTTTAACATATTTGTTGAGTATAGAAATCGACCAACATTATTTCCTACAGCCAAATTTATTAACATTCTAGTTGAGCCTAAACGTTTACCATATAAAATAGTGCAATCATATTAATAACAAAAGTAAACAGTGACTCACGCACAGATGTAATTAATTTATATACCATGACAATATTATATAAATACGCTTTTATGCATAAATGCAAGTTTCATTTTTTTTTCTTTTCTGCAGGAAACTGGAAGAACGCATTAAGACTTGTAATCTCATGTTGTCTGTCTCATCATGGGTTTACACCAGAGACACATTATATTTGGTGCTCCGTTCATCCCCACAAGAAGATTGAGTGAAAGTGCATCCAGTGAATCAACATCCATTCAAACCTCTCCGGAATGTAGTTTGAACAAATCAAGTTCGTTTAAGGAATCAGATTCATCTTCAGATTTTAAAGCAAAGGAAAATGATTCCGAATTATCACTGGGTTCACCAATCTTTTCGTCCTCCCCATAGATCAACATACCAGGCTCACCAAACCACAAGGAGGACAGTTCCACAACAGACTCGTCAAGCTCCAAGGAAACCAGTTTAATTTCGCCTGAATCCCCTTCACCTTCATTATTGTTGCGGAAAAGAGTAGCACACACCCCCGTTGGAAGAGGAAACAGGTTGAAAAGGAGAAAAATACCTGTTACTTCAAATAAATGACTAAAAATTGACTGAAAGTTATATAATCATTCCTGAAATGCAAGATTTTTTTCTATAAGAGCAATATTCATAATACATGCACATATCACTTTATTTTTTCGTTGTTCATGTTTATCTTCGTTCAGGATTCATTAACATATGGTAAAAACTTTCATTAAAATAGGAAAGGATATAACTGACAAATAAAGATTCTTTTGCCTTCTAATAGTTATTTTTCTAGAAATATACATGTATATAAAAGTCAAACATCTGTTTGCTCGTTTGTTGATGTGTTATATATTTGATTTTCATTCATCTTTTTGTACGTTAATTAGGCCGTTATTTTTCTCGTTCGAATTGTTTCATATTTGTTATTACCGGGCCTTTTATAGCTGACTATGCGGTATGGGCTTTTCTTATTGATGAAGATCGTGAGGTGACTTGTAGTTGTTAATTTCTGTGTCATTTGGTCTCTTGTGAAGAGTTGTGTAATTGGCAATCATGCCACATCTTCTTTTCTATATGTCTGGAGCTGGCATGTCAGTCAACTGCTAGTAGTCCTTTGTTAATTTATGTATTGTTGTCATTTGGTTTAGTTTCTTATGTTACCGTTTCTGACATCAGACTCGACCTTCTCTTAAACTGAGTTTTACTGTGCGTATTGTTGTGTGTATGCTTTTTCTGTTTTGGCTAGAGGTATGGGAAGAGCTCAGATCTAAAATAAACATGTTTAACCCAGTCGCATTTTTGCGCCTGTCCCAAGTCAGGAGCCTCTGGCCTTTGTTAGTCTTGCATGATTTATAATTTTAGTTTCTTGTGTATAATGCGGAGTTTGGTATGACGTCCATTGTCACTTAACCCGTGTACTTATTTGTTTGGGGGCCAGCTGATGGATTCCTCGGGGTGCGGGAGTTTCTCACTGCATTGAAGACCCATTGGTGGCCTTCGTCTGTTGTAAACTCTATGGTCGGGTTGTTGTCTCGTTGACATATTCCCAATTTCAATTCTCAATTTTATTGACTACTCACTTCAAATTTTATTATACATGCAACATACAAGAAAGCAAACAAACGCAACAATGGACAAAGACTACAATTAACATATAAAAAGCTATGTTCATGTATATATACTTAGAATTACTAGGCTAACGCATGTTTAGGTACGTTCCTCGTGAACGTAAATACAGAAAATCGCTTCAGACACCACGCGTATTTATATGATTAAGTTTTATCTTTCATTTTTCTGTTTATGCCCCGATTGACACCATGTTAAGCAATACAAAAAGATATACATACTACAGCAATGAACAAAAACATACTATATATGGCAGACAGTCACATCTACAATCACGTAATAGCAGACATGTGACAGTCACACATATGAAGAAAGCTCTTCAGAAGTGGTGTTAGATATTTGTGTTTAAAAAAAAATGTCTTTTAGTATGGATATTGGTGAAACAAAACGAAACATAAAAAGTAAAAAAAAACAGTTGTTAATCTATGCACTTAAATTAAAGCCATGTATAATCATGCAAGAATTTGTAAAAAAGTGCACTAAAATTAAAGCCATGCATAATCATGCAAGTTGTAAAACTATGCACTAGAATTTAGGCCATGAGTAATCATGTAAGAAGTTGTAAAACTGTGCACTTGAATTAAAGCCATGCATAATCATGCAAGAAGTTGTAAAACTGTGCACTTGAATTTAAACCTTGAATAATTATGCAAGCAGTTGTAAAACTGTGCACTTGAATTAAAGCCATGCATAATCATGCAAGAAGTTGTAAAACTGTGCATTTGAAATAAAGCCATGCATAATCATGCAAGAAGTTGTAAAACTGTGCACTTGACTTTCAATAATTTTGCCGTGTTTGCTAAAATAAATCTTGTAATACTATGCATGCAGCATTTTTCTAATTATGCTCGGAACTTATAAAACTTGCTGAATTGTGCATGCCCGATTATTCTGATCTTTGTCTTTTTGGGCATGCTCAGTTCTACAATTATCTGTACCCATTCATACCTGGCCATTTACTACTATAAACTCCGAAATTATTGCAAAGAATGTGACAAGGTTGTCATTGCAATAGTTTAAACGCACATTTTGAATATTTGAAATAAGTGAATATAAGACATATATATGTTAAAGGAAATATCTTCACAGTTAACATCCCAAACCACCATATTTAAAAAAATAAATAAATTATCTTTTATTGTTTTAAATCACCAAATCCATTAGGTATTTTACATTAGTATGAAATTGCTACTTAATATATTACAACGTATTTTACCAGTTTTTAGCGCATTTGATCATATATTACTTAATTTTATCGTTTAACATTAAATGGTTTGCTTTTATTCTAAACTTATATAAAGCAATAATAACAGATTTTTAACCTAAACATGAGATAAGATAGTTTAAAAAAAAACACCCAAGTCCCTGTATATATGCCATGTAAAAAAAAACCAACAACTTTCTTTCTTTTATATGCATGTGCTGTACATATTTTTAATGTGTTTACAAATTTTAATACGACATTAAGGGTATATACTCCATTCGGAGGTGCTCCTACTTAAAGGAGGCTAATACACAGAAGAAGAAGTTAAGGGTTATGTGATCCAGTTCCAATGTACAAATGTACCACTATTATTTTTATGTGAATCAATATTGTTTTTCAGCATTCAAAAATACATTTGGAAGAAGCTGGGTTGACCACAATATATATCTAATTAAAACATTAATCATCGTAATTATAATGTATGATTAATTAGAATATTTTGATGAAACATATGCATGATTGATTGATTGATTGTTGGTTTCTTTACACCGCATAAGCACAAAAAGGCTATATCGCGGCGAGAGCTAATTCGAATATTTTTACAATTTAATGCATAACTTTTGAATAAGACAAAAAAAAAAAAAAAAAAAACAATATACTAGAATTCTAGGCTAAAGCAAATTGATTATTTACAAATAAAAATCAACAGTAAGATAACGTGATAAAAATTAAAAACGATTTAAATATAATAACATTTGTATATTATATAATAAATTTCAATTTTCTTTTAAAAATGCAACAATATTTTTAAATGGAACATTATTAAATAAATCATACATATAATTGACATTGAAATGCTTCCTACGAATAATAGCAAAGTCAATACAATTTATTAAAACATGTTAAATAGTATACTTGCAATTGCAAGGTACACATTGTAGTTCACCTTCATTTTCTAAGATACTCATAATTCTAGTATGACCAATACGACATCTAGAAATAACACATTGCTCTTTTCTGCACATGAAATTATTGAAAGTTTCGCTTTCATGTAATTTATTATTATCTTTTTTACTCCATTCATTTTCAATATATTAAAATCATATTCTCACATATTAGATTTAAAATCAGTATATAATATATCACAGTTAGATAAAGGGTCATCCAGGGCATTCTCTGCCTTAAGGTCTACAGCTGTGTTTTTCAAGGATTTCAACATGACTCGGAACCCAAAGAAATAGTATTTTTTTTTTTAAGAAAAATTCCAAATTCCTCATTACATATAAAATTTTGAGAATTTATGGGTTATTATTTTTACTATTTTGTAAAGCATATAAGCATGAAAGTGAATCAGAACATATAATAAATTTAGATTTATATGAAGAAGCAATAAATTCCAAAGCCAACATTATTGCTTCTGCTTCAGTAGTAAAGATGGATGCATTACATGGCAAACGGAAAGTTGCAGCTCTGTCCCTGAAGATGCAACTCTGCCACCATCTTTTGATCCATAAGTATAGACAGTTGAAAAATATCTAGATAATTGGCTTTAATTTCAGCAAATTGTTGCTGAATTAAAAGAGGATTTGTTTAAAAAAATACATCAACGTACAATGAACATTCAATATTACTTTTTATTGCTGTTTATTTTAAGACTTAAGTAATGTAACAGATAAAATGCTGCCCTGAGGGACACCAATCTCTTGATCATATAGATCAGACATGGTCAAATTTACTCTAACGTTAAATTGTCTGTTAGAAATAAAATTTTGCATATTGCCTTTCAGATTGACGGTATATCACCAGATATAATCATGTCCCCAATCTGTATTATGGGCTTCTGACAGAGATGTCTTAAGTTCTTCAAGAGAAAATAGTTTATTATAATTTTCACCATTTTTTTATTTGAAGTTTAATTTATTTTTTCCTTTTTATTTTTGAACTTTTATAAAATTTGATCATATGCATGAAAAATAAACCCAGCTACATAATTTGTATCTGAGTACAATGTAGTCATTTTAGTTACAAGCAAGTTGTAAAATTTGTTATTTTTTCTTCCTCAGAATCTGACTACTGCTGGTGAAACAAGAGAGGACAATGCCACCACAATACTTGAAGCCGGTGAAATCAGTGAGGACAATACCACCTCAATACATGATTGATTGTTGGTTGCTTAACTTCTAGTGGCAAATATTTCATGCATATTCAGGACGAGAACAAGTTGACAATAAATACAATAGAGGCGATGATGGTCGGGAAAATTTAGACTGCCACTGGAAAATGAGGGTATATTGGATAGGGACAGAAATTGTGCCTTGCAACAGGCCACCTACAGACCCCTCAAAGAGTTGTTGCAAGGGTTCTTAACGTCCAAAGGGCGTGGCACTCTCTTTACACGAGAAATCAGATTTAACGTCCCTCTTCTGACCGGACGTGACTGAGAACTTGATACATCCTGCAAAGCCAAACGGACGCCCCTCTTCGACAAGCGTTTTACTGCCGGTCGGGAGAATACCAAGTGACCATAGTTCTTTATCCCAGTCACCCTTGGGGTCCTAAATACTTGATGCTGGTGAAATAAGCGAGAACGATACAGATGTTTCTGTGTTGGTTGATCAACCAAATATAGTAATACATAACTTTAATATTGATTTGGAATATGATCAACAAGAAATTGCAGGAGAAAATTCTCATGTTGATTATATCTCTCTGAACTGCAGAATAAACTAGTTAATATTGATGACCAGGAGTATGCTGATAACTAATCAAGTGAAGCTACAGTGTTTACTGACCAAGTTGTAGAGCTCCAGCCTGATAAAATTAATATTGAGGAATTGTGAAGTATTATACGATTGGCATTGCATTTTTATGTATGTCATTTGAAAATGATTTGTAAGGGATTTTTGAAAAGTATTTTCACATTAAATTGTTGTTGTTTACACATAGTTTGAATGAACAATACAAACATAACATAACAAAACAAAACATAGTTTCTGTGAGCAGCTCCACGATTTCATATTTAGGTAAGCTAAATGCATACAATACAGTCTTTACCTTCGCTACCACAATACTATAAATTTATGTTCCATTACCTGAGTGACGTAAGAAAATATAATAGTCACTTCTTGTCCTGTAACTTACTTACAGATGTTTTCCGGTACAGGATTCTCACGGCTCCTCTTCACCAGACTCATAGATTAGGTCATAATTATTGATGTTACTGCTGCTTCCGGTTATAACTGCGCGGTAATTAGAATAATATAGTTCCTGTTTTTCCAATGATTGTCAAGTCTGTTTTGAAAGGCATTAACAGACGGTGCCTTAACCACTTTTCCTGGTAGTTTGTTCCAGGTTTTTGCTATTCTCACCGTAAAACTATTTTTCCTAAGATTAGTATTAAACCTTTGGTGTATGATTTTACTACTATTTGTTCTTGTACTGTGCCTATTCTCTGTGCTCGACATTAGTTTTAGGAAAGTACTAGTTTCCGGGTCATATTTATTGTTTATGATCTTATCAGTTCCAATCATGTCCCCTCTTATTTTTCTGTACGCTAGTGTTGGTAATTTTAATTTCTTTAGCCTTTCTTCGTAGCTTAGGTTTTTAAGTCCGGTTCTTTTTAGGTAACGAGTAGAAAATGACTGTTAGAAAGGAAATGAAAGTAATTTCAATTGATTATTTTTGCAGAGAGAACAGAATGTTTGACATGAATGTTTTTGAAGATGACGAAGAGGAACTTGAAGAGGAAGAGGATGTAGAGGAGGATTGTCCTTTACCTAGTCACAACAAGCAAACCAAGCAAAAGAAGCCAGTGGTAGTAAGAAAAAGATGGGATGAAATTGAAATGGCCGAAACTAGAAAATATTTTAAATCATATTTAGATGTAGGAATTTGTCCAAGAACCGCAGCAGTCGAGAAGGCCAAAACGAAAAGCATGAAAGATCAAGGGGAAATTTGGATGAGATCTAACGATAAAATTATAAAAAAAAATAAGCAATATGAATCATAAAAAGTGAGATAAGGAAGACTTCGGTCTTAATTTGATTTTCGTTTGACAGAAAAAGTTATTCCTTAAAAAACATGACAAAATTTGTAAAGTGTTTTGCTTTATACACATTAATAGCATTTATGTGTAAATATTTATAATTATGTTCTATTATGTGAACACTGACACAAGTGCAGTCGGACCCAAGAAGAGCCAGCGATTTGGGAGAAGAATTGGGCCGAACCTTTCGACTTAACGTCGAACAGTGCAAAAGATGGATCGTGTAATAGCAGAAGCAGAAATAGACGGAACACAACTTCATCTGCAACTGAATCTAGGACTGACAGAAGGAGAAGTAGGGATCTTGCAATGCATCTGTTTTGTTTACAAGATCCATCAGTAACAAGAACAAATACGGATCTACAGATGGACTACCTGACTTCCATCGGACTAGGTACATATGTCAAATAAATTGAGGCGAGCTTAGCAAGCATTTATTAAATCCAACTTTTGTCACTTAAAGAAAGAGATCTTTCTCTTGTGGAAAATCAGGACAAATTCTTCATAATAGAGATTTAGCACTCTTAGAGATCATCTTCAATCTCTTTCCTTCTCGTAAAGTATGACTTTTTCAAACAAATCATAATAGGTACCATTACTTTTTGTTATTGTTAAAATATAAAAATCAATTGGAAAACTGAGTATGTGTTACATAGTTTAAATAGAAACCATTTTTGAAACAAGCGGAATAAATGTGGAAGATTTAGAAATATTTGTTTTTAATCTGAGATGTTTGATTCATAATTCCAGGTGTACCATATGCTGAGAGAAGAAATTGTAATCTTGGAAGAGGAAGACAGAAAACAAAACAACAATTGTCTTGGACACCTGATGAGTTGAAAGATTTTATCATCAATCAGTTCCCACCACTAAGAGGACATAACTACGAGCTTTTGTACTCAGTTGTAGGTGGTTCCTTGAACACATTTTCAACAGAGATAAACACCCCTGATAGGATAAAAGTTTTCCTGGATGATATAAGGTCACCTGGAACTCTCTTCATTAGGCCAAATAGAACTTGGAGAGGTAAATGAATGTAAATAGAAACTTTGAAGGTTTATAAGTATTCAGGATTTTTCTTCCCCAAGGAATAAATCGATTACCGTAGATTTATTTTGCAAAACCTTTGTTTTAATAAACTTGTGTTTTACTTTTTTAAGAGTTCCCATGATTTAAAATGTTTTATTTTTAATGAAGACATGACAGACATACTGAAAATAACTATATGTATAATTTTAGTCATATTTTTCTATCAATTCTGCTTCTAAGCATACAAAGAAATATACAACAATTTCAACTGATTATGTTGCATCCCTGACACTGTTTATGTACAACCATTAAATACAAAATATATGAATATCTCGGAATTTCCATTATTTGGTCTTAATAAGTTTTAAATTTTGGAAGTTAAATTGGCATGATTAGCATGCAAAATACATGAACATGATTTAGGTCAAGTGGAGGCAACAAATTTGTAAATGCGGCACAAATGAAAATCATTCCCTGATAAATGAGCCTTAGATATTGGTAAACGAGAGTTTAGTATATTATATTTTTTTATTTGCTCCATTTTCATTTCCACAACTATTCTTGCAGAAGCAATGCTATTGGTCTTAAAAAATTCCAGGTGTGACATCTGCTCCTTCGTTGAGACTCTTGGTGGCATATTAGGTCCCACATCGGCTGGAAGCAGGTCTTCTACGGTGAAGCCCTTATCAGTCATAATTACATCCCCTTTGCTAAGTTTTGGCAAAAATTCATCATGTTGCACAATGTGACGATCTGACACATGTCCTCCCACAGTCTAGAAATGAAAGTTACCATGCCACTTGGTGTTACACCAATCAGTACCTTAAAGGTATTATAGTCCTTTTATCTGACACATTTCCTCCCCACAGTCTAGAAATGAAAGTTATCATGCCACCTGGTGTTACACCAATCAGTACCTTGAAGGTATTATAGTGCTTTTATCTGACACATTTCCTCCCCACAGTCTAGAAATGAAAGTTACCATGCCACCTTGTGTTACACCAATCAGTACCTTGAAGGTGTTATAGTGCTAGTATTCAGACCAAGTCATCCATTGAGCCTTTAATGATGAAGGTTTTTCAATGTAAAATTCAGTGCAAGCTACCACAATTCTTGTGTGAAAAGTTTTGGCAAGTTACAAACTATTTGTTCTCGTGTTGGCCAGGTTACTAATGATTTGCAATTATCAAATAGAATGCTAATCCAAGTGTTCATTTTACGAGAAACTGGATTCAGACACTATAAAAATATCAGCTAAATGTTCCTGTAGAAGACCTAGTCGCAATCGCATCATAACCATAAAGAATTCATCAATTGGTCTTCAAAAACGTTTTCTTCCTGGTTTTAAATTTCCTTCTTGTTGGTAGGATTTTTCACCGATGGATCGGGATTCTCCTTCCCAATAATTCAGCTTATCTGCTCCATGTTTAAGTAGTACTGGAAAGAACATCCAAAAACACTAAAATTAACAAATCCAGTGTAAAATCTCACTTTGGCATTATCATGTTTCACATTTTCAATTGTTATTTGTGGCAAGTCTGTCTGACTGCCTACACTCACAGAATGGATCTTGATATCTGTCTCAATATTGTCTGTTGTTGTACATGTACTTGCATTGGTTGTAAATGTAGTAATTTCAGTTTGTGTACAGCTTGTCCTGAGTGAACACGTATTTACTTTGGTCAATGTCAGAGGCAATATCAAGATCCTTCGTGATACTAATGTTTGGTATTTTTATATTTTCATTTTCGTCTAACTCCGCTGTGTCAGTATTTATCTTTTCTGAATGGACTTCTTTTCTAAAAAGTGGACGACGTGTAGTCACCTTCTTCATTGGCTTAGAAGGAAAGATAGTTGGAATTGATTCATTTGTAAATGTTCCATCAAATTGAGCACTACAAACTCTTGTACTATCATTAACAATTAAGTTTGTCCTCATAAAGTCTCTGAATCAACATTTTTTTAATATGGGCTTTTTTTTTCTGACATGGGAATACGGCACGCCCGACTTCGGCAATCGTTTTACTGCCGGTCGGGAGAAGACCAAGTGACCATATTTCTATACACCAGTCCCCTTGTCACCCTTGGGGGACTGGTACTATGTGCGCCTAAATTCTGCATGGCTTGTTGTAGAATAGTACAAAGTTGCCCCTTGTGTCGGATGGAAATCACAAATGTGGGTTTCCTGCAGACCAATAATGAGAACTGAAAGTGAAACTCATAATTCATAACACGTACAAGTTTATTGACAAAATAGTCATAGTTAAAAGTTAGAAAGTGTCATACCTACTTTCGAGACGGAGAAGATTGGCCTGCAGACATGCATGTCATTAAATGATACACATCTGATTAGATTAGGCGCAAACACAATGGGTGACAGATAGTATTAGTTGTAACCAACAAAATATAATCATAAAGTTGATTGATTGATTGTTGGTTGCTTAACGTCCAGTGGCAAATATTTCATGCATATTCAGGACGAGAACAAGTTTACAATAAATACAATAGGTAGGTTGATACGATAGAGGCCATCTGCGATGATGGTCGGGGAAATTTGGACTGCCACTGGAAAATGAGGGTATATTGGATAGGGACAGAAATTTTGCCTTGCAACAGGCCACCTACGGACCCCTCAAAGAGTTGTTGCAAGGGTTCTTAACGTGCAAAGAGCGTGGCACTCTCTTTACACGAGGCATCGGATTTAACGTCCCTTCTGATGGACGTGACTGCGAACTTAATACATCCCGCACAGCCAGACGGACGCCCCACTTCAACAAGCGTTTTACTGCCGGTCGGGAGAAGACCAAGTAACCATATTTCTATACCCCAGTCACCCTTGGGGTCGTTCAAGAAACGATGCGTTTTAAATGTAATGATTACTATGCATTTTTGAAATCAACACTGACTGATTCAATATTCATAGGGAGAATAATTTAACGACTGATTTAAGTGGCGGTAACAGGATAGACATGAACCTCCTGTAAAAATGACATGATAAAGAAGCTACGATTTTTCGTTAGAATTATAATTAACGTTCTTAAAAAGTCCCTTTAGCAGTTACCAAGGCGATCAGAAAATCGGAAAAAAATCATTTGAAATGTGTTTTTCTGACAATGTACGCACACAAATACCCCCAAAATCGGACTTAAATGCAGTTTAATCTTATCAAAATAGATGCAGTTTAATCTTATCAAAATAGATGTAAGGTGTGTAATATTGATGTTCTGAATCACAAATCCGACAAGCTTTCATTTAAACCATTACAACTGAAATTTCCATTAGAAGTACAAATTTTAGCATGGGTGTACTGAAAATTCGACATTTTTTGAAAATGACCCATATGATTTAGAAATTCGGTAACTTTTCAATCGGCACATGCCATACACGATTTTTAACTCGTTGGCAACACGCGGAGGTGACACTCCTTTATGTATTTGCGATAATCGTGTGAATAAACCTGGCATGACAATTACATTTTGTACGTCACACAGGTAAAAAAAATAAACTTGTCGTTCATGGTATGGAGAGGTGCATTAACACTGTTTTAATGTAAAACGAGACGCTCTGTGTCGCTCAGCTGACTCTACTTAGGATTTTGAAATCTTTAAAAAAAAAATATGAATCATATCAGATACTTGAATAATGATTAAGGTCAAATTTGGTTTAATATTGCATTGCATTCCGTGGTTCTCTAAAAGAAGATATTTGTATGAATTTCTCATAGGGTCCTATTTTAAACCAAGTGCAATTCTGGCTGCCAGCTTGGATGGTGGATCTGCAACTAAGTAACAACACTTGGTCAGCACCTCATAAGGAACATTTATTCCATGTTCGGTTTCATTCCATTCTCTGATTCTCTAATAGAAGACATTTGTCAGTCATTCCCAAATAACCGGTACAATTCGAATGTAGACACTATTAAAAAATAAATTTCAACTGAGCAGAGATAGAGTCCCTTATGGAAATTTAAGCCCTCTGGCACATACAGTTGGGTGCAGACCAAGCATTACATGTAGACGGGCCGAAAAAGTTAACGCGGCGTTTACTCGCGTGCACTTGATGTAAACGCCGCGTTAACTGTGCGTTAACTCCGAAATTGCAGTAGACATTAAAAGTAAACGGGCGTTTACTTTCGCGTTTACCTCCGCGTTAACGCAAAAACGGCGAGTCTTCTAATTTTGTAAAGAGTAAACGGGCGTTTACTTTTCCGTTTACCTCCGCGTTAACGTGGAAAAAGGCGCGTCTTCTATTTTTGTAACAAGTAAACGCGCGTTTACTGTTTGTAGTAAACGCCCGTTAACGCAGATTGTCATCGTAACTTGGATACACTGACCTAAAATATGAAATGATAAGGAACATCAAAATTAATTGACCAAGTGGTCATTTCTGCTTGACATATTGACGATTACAGTTATTTAAAAATGTCACACATTTGTATTTAATTGAACAATAATTATAGTACATTTTTGTTCTTCGCTAATAATAGTTTAAGTATGTTTATTCAAATACATGTAATTTAATCCTCACCAAAATCAAACAGTTTTCTCATCTTAGACAGACTGACTCGTAAAACAAAACTTTTTGATATCATTCACCACAACTGACAATATTTACCTCTTATTTTCATGTAAGGATTGATTGTATAAGAAAATAGGTAGCAATATTTGA
Source organism: Mytilus edulis (assembly GCA_019925275.1). Classification (NCBI taxonomy): domain Eukaryota; kingdom Metazoa; phylum Mollusca; class Bivalvia; order Mytilida; family Mytilidae; genus Mytilus; species Mytilus edulis. Next base: position 33,445,327 of record CM034354.1, read on the forward strand.
ATATTATGACTAAAAAATTTTGTTCGCATCAATTTAGAGTGCCAGCATGTACTTTTTTTTATTTAAAATATTGAATTGTAAACAAAATTCAGTAGTTTTCATACCTCAGACTGACTCATATAATAAAATTGTTTGTCCGCAACAACCAAAACTTACCATATAAGCATTTTATTATGTAAATCTATATAGCTGCATAGTAAATGAGTTATATTTTCATGTAAGGATTTATTGTATAAGAAAATAGGTAGCAACATTTGAATATTATGACTAAAAAATTTTGTTCGCATCAATTTAGAGTGCCAGCATGTCCTTTTTTATTCAAAATATTGAAGCGTAAACAAAATTCAGTAGTTTTCATACCTCAGACTGACTCATATAATAAAATTATTTGTCCGCAACAACCAAAACTGACCATATAAGCATTTACTTATGTAAATCTATATAGCCACAGAGTAAATGAGCTATATTTTCATGTGAGGATTGATTGTATAAAAAAATAGGTAGCAATATTTGAACATTATGATTACAAAATTTTATTCGCATCAATTAAGAGTGCCAGCATGTCCTTTTTTATTCAAAATATTGAATCGAAAACAAAATTCAGTAGTTTTCATACCTCAGACTGACTCATATAATAAAAATATGTGTCCGCAACAACCAAAACTGACCATATAAGCATTCTAGTATGTAAATCTATATAGCTGCATAGTAAATCAGTTATATTTTCAAGTAAGGATTGATTGTATAATAAAAAAGGAAGTAATATTTGAATATTATGATTAAAACATTTTTGTTCCCATCAATTTAGAGTGCTAGCATGTCCTTTTTCATTTAAAATATTGAATCGTAAACAAAATTCAGTAGTTTTCATACCTCAGACTGACTCATATAATAAAATTATTTGTCCGTAACAATCAAAACTGACCATATAAGCATTTTATTATGTAAATCTATATAGCCGCATAGTAAATGAGTTATATTTTCATGTAAGGATTGATTGTATAAGAAAATAGGTAGCAATATTTGAATATTATGACTAAAACATTTTGTTCGCATCAATTTAGAGTGCCAGCATGTCCTTTTTTTATTCAAAATATTGAATCGTAAACAAAATTCAGTGGTTTTCATACCTCAGACTGACTCAGATAATAAAATTATTTGTCCGCAACAACCAAAACTGACCATATAAGCATTTTATTATGTAAATCTATATAGCCGCATAGTAAATGAGTTATATTTTCATGTAAGGATTGATTGTATAAGAAAATAGGTAGCAATATTTGAATATTATGACTAAAAAATTTTGTTCGCATCAATTTAGAGTGCCAGCATGTGCTTTTTTTATTCAAAATATTGAATCGTAAACAAAATTCAGTAGTTTTCATACCTCAGACTGACTCATATAATAAAATTATTTGTCCTCATCAACCAAAACTGACCATATAAGCATTTGCTTATGTAAATCTATATAGCCGCATAGTAAATGAGCTATATTTTCATGTAAGGATTGATTGTATAAGAAAATAGGTAGCAATATTTGAATATTATGACTAAAAAAATTTGTTCGCATCAATTTAGAGTGCCAGCATGTCCTTTTTTTATTGAAAATATTGAATCGTAAACAAAATTCAGTAGTTTTCATACATCAGACTGACTCATATACTAAAATTATTTGTCCACAACAACAAAAACTGACCATATAAGCATTCTATTATGTAAATTTATATAGCCGCATAGTAAATGCGTTATATATCAATGTAAAGATAGCAATATTTGAACATTTTAATTGACGAGATGGTACAAATGAACATACTTATATTACACTTTATTGATATCCCTTTCAATATACTGTTCAATTTACGTTTTTTTTTTATCATTTGTAAAAACAGAATCTTATCATGTTAATCCAAGGCAAACAAGGTGAATTTCGATTAAAAATTAATGTATTAAATACATCGAGTTATTATAGTTAGGAATTCGAAGAGACAATTATAAACGGGGAACGAAACAACGTAAACCATGATGTTTATATCCCATCATATAAAAATATTCTCCCGATGTCTCGGATAACCTTTCTTTCCGTATCGATATTTGCACATGTAACTTTTGAAAGGAAAATATAGAAAATCTGCCAATCAGTAAAGTTAATGGACTTTATGAAAGTGATTTTGTGTAATTTAATATTTCGAATTAAAAGAGTTTTTGAATTGTTCTGGTTTGAAACACATATACGTGAAATATAAAGACTAAAGGTCGCTTTTATAAAATAAATGTGCAAATGAACTTGAATTTTATTTCTAAATTTACCCAATCAGTTAACGCGAAAAGTAAACGTGCGTTTACTTTCAAGTGCACGTAAAAATACACTTGTAAAATCTGTACTAACGCCCGTTTACTTTTAAGTGCACGTAAAAATAAATTTGAAGAATTCTGAAGTAAACGCCCGTTTACTACTGACTAAACGGACACATAGTAAACGCCCGTTTACTAGGGTAGACATTAGAAATTTCCATTTCGACCACGTTAACGTAATTATAGTAAACGTGCGTTTACTAGTGAACGGGAGATTTGAAGTTAACTAACGAAATATGTGCACGCGGCGTTAACTTGCGTTTACTTTATGTAATGCTTGGTCTGCACCCAACTGTATATATAGTTGCGACAGCAGTATGGATATGCAGCGGCTTTGTTGCTGCAAACTGTTGCGGCATCGATGCAGCGATAGCATATTTCGTATGCAAATTAGTTTTCTGGCACCATAATTGCGGCTATATTCTGGCACCGTTGCGGCAATATTCTGGCATCATGTTGCGGCACTGATGCGGCTATAGCGTATTTCGTATGCAAATTACTTTTCTGGCATTATGATTGTGGTGCTGTTGCGGCGCTAATACGGCTATATTCTTGCATCATTTTAGTGACAAAACATGCGAATAGGCCGTGCTTTGTATAAAATGTATTGTGCCGGCAAAAACAAGTTGTCAATGCATATATATGACATGCATTCATGCATTTATACAATATACGTATAGTGTCTTGAAATATGAAATTTATTTGTATGAGGCTTAGAAACGGGAAAATGCGTGGTTCTACGGAGCATTTTCCCGTTTCGTGCCGAATACAAATAAATTTTATATTTCAAGACACTATACGTACAGATGGGTGCGGTCCTAACCTTGACAAAAGTTAACTTAGAGTTAACTTGTTGACTGCTTTTTAAGTTAACTTGAGAATTTTTAAGCAGACCAGCAGGTTAACTTCGTCTACGGTGGACCAGACCTACGGTCCGATTTTTTATGACTGCTGCAGACCTATCGACGGGTCTGTTCCAGACCAGACCTGTGGACAAGTCTGCTTTTGACCAGTCCTGAGGACAAGTCTGCCCCAGACCAGACCTGTGGACAGGTCTGCTCCTGACCAGACCTGTGGACAGGTCTGCTTCTGACCAGACATGTGGACAGGTCTGCTTCTGACCAGACCTGTGGACAAGTCTGCTATTGACCAGACCTGGGGACATGTCTGCTTATGAAATGTTATCGTTTTTGCGACTTTTCATATCAGACTTGAGCTTTATTAAAATATGTATAAACAACATCCGCATTGTTCTTCCCAAGAAGGCCTCTGATAGCAAATTTCTTTACTCGCTATACTCTACTAGACATTATTAATAACAACAAAATTCTTTCTTTTTTTATTTTTATATATTCTTATAAACATTAGTCAATTACATAGAACTATCATATTTTTTTAATTGGAAGGCGGATAGAAATTAGGGTTATCCAACGCATCGGAACAACATTCATATATCATGGGATATCAACATCTTTGTCGACCTTACTTCGTTCCCCGTGTTTTACCTGTCCCTTCATAATTTTTACTTTACGCATTTATACATGCATGGATATTTCATTGTTATTCTACTTATTTGGATTGGATTTACTATTCTTTTTCCGCAGAATATTCTAACGAAAATTGTACAGTTGTACAGTGTCCGGAAATGTACGATGTGGTAAAACTATCAACAATCTCGTCACATTCGTCAGATTTGTCGAGAAATTTGTACACATGAACTGATGAATGAAATAGTTGTCACTTGACGTTTAACTACAAACAAAATTAATCAACCGACATAATAGATTAACAGTATACTATTACCAGAAGAGAACTTCAAATACATGTTTTATTAAATATCACAAATGAATTCAGACATGTCAGTGTTGGTACATGTACTTGGATGATGCGGCCTAATTGTTTCGTTTTACACACCCTAGTGACTGTTCAATATTATGAATACAGAGATGAAACGCTGACATTCTCAATGTATGCGGAAAAAAATTGCATTAATTGTTTTCCTTATTGCTTACATTTGCCGTCCTACTAACATGTTCACAGGAGTGCCTGTTTATATAACGGAAGTATTAGTTTTACTTTATTTTCGATGTTTATACTACGAAACAAAGATATTAAAAAATATTTAAAAAAAATCGATGTAGAGCGGTCCTGGTTACAAGTTAACTTAGTGTTGAGCAGACCAGTCAAAAGTTAACTTGGGAACAGGTCTGGTTTCGATAGGATTTGTCAAAGCAAAAGTTAACTTTGTGGCAGGACTGGTCTCGAAGTTAACTTATGTTAACTTTATGGCAGGACTGGTTTCGAAGTTAACTTATGTTAACTTTACGGCAGGACTGGTTAGAAGTTAACTTATATCAATAGCGGACCTGTTTCGAAGTTAACTTTTTGGCAGACATAAAAACAGTCCTAGGACCAAGTCCGCTTTTCAAGTTAACTAGATTTTGGTCCTAGGACTGGTCAGAGCAGTCCTAAATTTGGTAACAGGTTAACTTTGACCAGTCCAAATGACTGGTTATCAAGTTAACTTGCTGTACAGGTTAGGACTGCACCCATCTGTATATTGTTTTTATACTGAAATCGATCAAAAAATAAAAAAAATAATAAAAATATGAAACAAATATAATTGAAAAAAAGTGTTTGGAATTTCCCCCTTGGGGTACCATTTTGGGGTATTTCCCTATGAGCGTAGTCTTGGCGGAAAGCATTGACAATTTAAGGAATTAGAAAGGGAAAATGAATTTAATTAATAACATTTGATAAACATGGTATATAAATTACCAATTTGAAGACATAACAGGTTTAAATTCATAAAAGTTTGGCCATTGTTACTACACGTTGTCATGGTTGTGATGTGACGTTGTAAGTAGGCGGGGCTTATAGGTGAGTTGAGGTCATTGACGTATAAAGCTAACGTTTATACGTATAGCTTTATCTGTATAGTAAAATAGCTGATTGCAGTATAATATAAATTTGTATGCACAGGCACATAAAATAAATGTCAGCGGTATCTGCATAAAAAATAATGAAAATTTTTAATGTGCCCTAAGTTTAGCAAATAATATTGTGTTATTTACCAAACTACAAGTATGCAATTAAACTGCTGCAAAAAAAAAAAAACCCACAAACTTCACCGATACATGTATAGTGAACTCAGATGAGGCCATGTTATTGAAATACACAATGCAAGATTGATCTTTTCTATACATGCAATTACTTGATATGAGTTGACTAAACTTTACTTTACAAGTCTTCAAATCTTCCAAAAAAAACCCAGCTAGAACACCAAATTCTTCAATACAATTATAATCACAAGCAACATGGTGGATTTCTAACACACTAGTACAGGGAATAGCTAAAAACGCAGGAAATGACATCATCAAATTGTCTGGCTTTATTGTGGTGCTCATTAATTTTGAAAGGAATTAGTGTCGCAATGATGCCAGAACAATGCCGCTAGCAGCATCATACGGCACTACTCCGGCAACAATCCTCTGGCAACCTGATTAGGTTGCAGCTTTAAAGCCTCAACGCTGCGGCAATGCTGCAGCAACATTTTAAATTTCATAAGGGGTGCTGTTTTCTTCTGTGTCTATATCTAGTCTGTCACTTTTTTTATTTTTTACTTACACCATTTTAGTTGTTTTTCAAGTTTGAGCATTTTTTGTCAGACAAGGTTTAAAGTATGAACGTATCGGAGGTTAGTGTTGTATAAAGTCACCTTAAAAATTGCATTAGAGAGAAACACAAGATGTAAATCAAGACTCGTGTGAAATGGGTTACATTTACAACCATAACACAATGATTTATACGTTTTATTTTGTATTTATTGATTGATTGATTGATTGTTGGTTGCTTGACGTCCAGTGGCAAATATTTCATGCATATTCAGGACGAGAACAAGTTAACGATAAATACAATAGGTAGGTTGTTGTAATAGAGGCCATCTCCTTCAGAAATTCTACAGAAGCAAGATTAGATCAGACTTGAAACTCCGGAAAATGTACCAATCACATGTTTGAAGTCAAAGAATTTAAATACCACAATCAATACGGACTGAAACATTAGTGTATCAAATGAACTACACTCAAATTTTAGAATTATCTCAAATTCAGTAAAAGGTTACCAATCTTAGAAGACATAACGATAAATATGTCATCGGAAATTCCAACTGCACATTCCTCTTTAACAAAAAATTGAAACATCACTCAGTATGTATCTCAAAGGGTTAAGGAACAATATCGTGCAAGCTGTAATGAAACGAATATAAGTCACCAGTAAGTCAGTTGTGTCTATATCATTGCATATGACATCATGGAGAAATAAAATATGATTAATTTCTGTTATTTATACTACCTTCTTATCTGTTTTGGTAATCCTCACTAATTTACTGATTTATTTATTATTGTTTGGATTTCATTCCTATTGTCATTATTCTTGTCAGTACCAATGATACTCTCTCTTTTCTCTATTTTATGATCAACATTATCAACTTAATTGCACATTCCTCTTTAAAAAAAAATCACTCGGTATGTATCAAGGGTTGAGAATCGATATCGTGCAAGCTGTATAGAAACGAATATTAGTCACCAGTTATGAGAGGTAACGGATTGAACTTCTTATATGTCACTATTCTAACACATCTTCAGCAGCCTGATATTATTAGTTGTTAATTAAAAAACTAGTATGTAAAATTAAAGTTTGGCATTATGTTATTAGTGACATGAATGAGGTGGAATCTTCAATAGTGTAACTAGCCTGTTTTTCACCATTCTTTTTCACCAGGCCATTTCAAAAAGGTCATGTTTTGAAATTAAATCCATTGTTGGTTGGGTTTTTTTTCTGTATATAAATCGTAGTCGGTGTGATGAAAATTTCAAAGATGGCGCGCAGAAATTCAAACAAGAACTTCCGTTACCGCTAGTCGAGATATTTTTCATCATTAAAGCGCGTTACCATAGAAATTAAAACAAGAACTGCCACAACATACTGCAAGTGTAAATCAAGACAGGACTACAATCATCTAAATTAACATCAACAAGGAAAAAATAGATTGTTGCTTGCATGACTTTCTAAACATAACCAAATCGTCTTTATTTAACTTCAAATATATACAAAATTGTTGCAAATATCATATAAATGCAAAATAATACACGTGAAACTTTTGGATATTAAATGACTTTCAAGAAGATGAAAAGATTGCTTTATTTGAAACTCTTAAAATCCTTCATCATGAAAAAAGTCGATTATTGCTTAGCATTTGAGTAAGGAGGCTCGCGGGTAAAAGATTTAAATTTTTTACCTTTAGTAGTTGTTACTTTATCCTATGGTACAAAAATCATTCCAAAAAATCAATTCGTTTTAGCCCCAGGTGACTTTTAAATGTAAATATCATTGAAAAAATTACAAATGATCTCCCTTTGGTGCAAAAATGTGATTTTTTGGCATTAAAATTGAAATATATTTTTTTACTCATTGGTGACCTATATTTGTTATTGTTGTTTTCGAATAAGCTGTACATAAACTAAATAATTGTAAAATTGAAGCGATTTCTGTAATTTATTTCTTTTTTTTTGTTTCGATATTACCGCTTTTCTCCTATTAGTTCAACAGAAAAAAAAGGACATTTACAAAAATGTATGCTTCTTTCGAAGGCAAATTGTGAGCGTAAATGAATGGTGACCCCATTTTTTTATTTCATTTTTCTATTAAGTATAAGATAAAGTTCATTTAAAGAAACATAAAGCGAAATCCTATATTAAATAAAAAAAATTGATTTAGACCCGCGAGCCCCCTAACAGGTATTTCATCATAAAGTTGTGCTTTATTATATATTATCTGCAACTGTTTACCCTCAACTATTGTATTTGTATTTATATTGTAATAGTACTTTCTCTGTTGACATGTATTTAGTTTTTGGAGAATAAAATATCCATCTATCTAATAAGAATTAAACTGAATGATACCTCATGTGTTTTCACTCAAGGACTGCATCCTTGATCTATTAACAATTTTGTTGTATCAATCCGTTCACAACCGAGTAGCAAGATGTAAAGCTGTTTGTCCATCCTATAACAATATAAACATGTTAATGGTGTGTGATAACAAAATCATGAGAGGAGTCAAACAATTTGCCAAATGTAAGAAATATAACATCGGGTAGGAAATATCCAATTATATTTGTGTATAAACCAGTGATATTATTGGCTTTTTTCAAAACTACCTCTACCCTTTTTTATTGGGAAAATATGCGTACTTTTCATCAAATTGGAAAATTTAGAATAAACCATGAATTTGACTGAAACTTCAATTCACAGACCCCCTTTCAAGAGCTAAACCCTGCTTCGAAATAAGACCCCTGTTTGTCACTGGTGATACATAAATAGACCCTCAAATCTGCACATATAGTAATTTTAGGCATGAAATGAGTGTTTTCAGTTTGAATTCATGCACAATTAATACTGAGACTGCACTGTTTGGGAAAAAAGTAGTCTTTTGGGAATAATTTTAAGCCATTTTTTTCAAATTAGGATTCTTCTCCAGGGTAAAAAGCCTTTATTCTCCATTAATCTAAGGCAAGCAATATCACTGTAAACTACTAAATGGTAAATTAAGAAATAAGTTCAATGTATATTTTCTGATTCGGTGAAACAAAACAGGTAAAAAAAATAATAAACTCTTAATTATATGTGTAACAAGTCAAATAATAGCAACCCTCACTTTATATAAGTCTCGCAAGTATTTGTTGTCCATTTAACATGTATAATGAACTACATGATTTTATGCTGATTCAGTAGAATGATCAAAGTTGATTTTTTTTTGTTCTTTTCAAGGAACATTAAAGCGAGTAATAGTTTCTGATCACCGTCATGATAGTGGATCTCCTCCAATGATGTTATGTTTAACAATTTACTAACAAACAAGGCCTTCAGTGACAAAAATGCTCAAATTTTAAACTTGGTTTGAATGATTGATATGTTTAAAGTTTGTTTCCAGAGGTCTTATTTTCTCTTTTATCATTAAATAACTCTTGTTTCCATATGTTACAATACTTTAAATATAATTTCTTTTTCACCATATATTTAAAGTACTTGATACTCCTTTAAATTAAGTAATTTTAAGATAGCATCAATACTACCCCAATAATTCTTTTATAAGTATTTAAGGCCCACATATTCTTAATATCATTGCTTTTTTATGCAAGAGCCACTTGTCTGTAACAGACTCTTATGGTAGGTGCCTATTAATTTAGGACTGAACAATCATACCGTACTAAAACAAGACATCAACATTTACAAATAAATAATTCACAAGTTACATGAAAAACAAGACAGGATAACTAGCTCCGGTTACATTTTGGTGGCAGCGATGGGATCCTGCTGTAAAAATTTTGGCCCCTCTTTAAACTGATGATTAATTATTTTGTTTAAGTAAGGAACTTATTAAGACTTTATAAATAGGATTTATAAATATAAGAATATAACATTATAATGGCAGATATAAGTGAATTTAGAGACCAATGTCAACAAATGATAGGTCAATTACAAGTTCAAATTGAAAACTTAGGAGTAGATATTTCACAAAGTAGGGAACAAAACTCCAGATCAGATCTTTCTTTAATTAGCCCTTTGGGTTTACCACGTCCGGTCATTTATGAAGAACAGAGAGCTGAATCAACCAGAGCGTCTGATACTGATTTTAAGAGGTCCCGTCCAAGATACGGTGGTGATGAGGAGTTGTCCTCAAACCAAAGACGCGAAGGCTTGTATTACATAAGCCGACAAACCAACGAGGTACCGAGTGATGGATTTGTTGATCAAAGCAACTGTGAAGTCACCCCTCAAATCAGAAACACCTCTTCGGTAGGGACTAGCGTGCCGTCTCGAGTTCCACTATCAGTTACAACTAAATCTGTACCAAGTAGTATGGCCGGTACAAATCTTGTACAAACCAATGTACAGCCGCCTGCACCGAGGCATGTTAGCTTTAATCATCCTAAGCCGCGTACATTACGTAGAGAAAGAGAACCAGATAAGTTCGATGGTAAAAGCGTTGATTGGCAAGACTATATAGTTCACTTTGAACAAACCGCCCAATGGAATGATTGGGATGACGAGTCGAAAGCACAACAATTGTGTATGTGTTTACGTGGCACCGCACAGAAGTTACTTGGAGATGCAAAGTCAAACGTATTGGCAGATTATACTTCACTCAAAGATATGTTAAGCAAACGATTTGCTCCGAAGGAAAGAATAACCGCTTATAGATGCGAGTTTAATAGTAGGATACGTAGAAAAAGCGAGTCGATTCAAGACTACGGTTACGCTCTTCGAAGGCTTGTACGTTTAGCCTATCCAGATTTGGAGAAAACTGAAGACTTAGCCATTGACCAATTTATTCGAGGATTAGGTAATTTTGACGTTCAGAAACGCGTCCAGTTCTCACATCCTACTACTTTAGAAAGCGCGATCGCATTAGCCATTGAGTATGAAGTGTTTGTTGGTTCTATGTCAACTGAAGTCCGTAAACCAAAAGAACAGACTGAGGAGCTTGCAGCTGCTATACAATCGGTAAAACGGTCCGATAAGAACGATAAGGGAAACACTGAGAATGTTAAAGCTCAGTCAGATCTGTCTGAAGTTACCCGAACTATTAGGAATTGTTTTGAACAGTTATCCAAAAAAAATTGAGGAAATAAATAAAACTATTCCCTGCAATGTACTAAATGTAATAGATTAGGTCACGTAGTTAAGGATTGTAGGGTTCCAACTTGTTATAATTGTCAAAAAGTAGGACATGTTAGCAAAGATTGTAGGCTCCAAGGTCAAATAAGAGACAAAACAATCCAAATCAAGATTTAAACAAGGGAAGCCTGAGTTCAGGGTCAGAAACCCAGGCTGCGGAACAGAAAGAAGGCCCAGTATAAAAGTAAACCCTATTAAACAAAATGGTCTATTTGCTTCTGTGAAAGTAGGATTAAATAAGGGTAGTTTTCTTTTAGACACAGGTGCAGTTGTTAGTTGTGTCTCTAAAGCAAAGCTTGATGAATTTAACATTGATGAACTGAAAGTTCAAGATATTTTAACTCCGTTAACTACGGCGGGAGGCCAAGAGTTAAAAGTACATGGACAAGTTACCTTAGAGTTTTTTATTCAAGGCATTCCTTTTACACATGACTTTGTCATAGCTGAACTAGATGATCTTGAGGGAATATTAGGCATAGATTTATTAGAAGCCAATGAAGCTCAAATAAACATTTCTAAGTCTTTATTGATCATGCCAGATGACAGTACCATAAAGCTTCATAAGCAACAAAATAAACATTGTGCCTTAATTAGACTCCCAGATAGACATGTTTTACCACCGAATACTGAGTCAGTATTTCAAATTAAAGTTCCTAAAAACATTAAGGAAGAAGACATGCTAGTCGAACCAAATGCAAGATTAGTTAGAAATGGAATTTTGATTTCTACTGCTTTAGTAAATACAAATAAACGTAAGGTTGCCATTTCTGCAATAAATTGTAGGGATCGAGATGTAACTTTAAAAAGAAATAAAGTTGTTGGTAGCATACAAACAGTTAAAACAATTTCTGATTCAGTTAGTGTGAACAATTTAGACAATTTATCTGAACTTCCAGAACATTTAACAGGTCTGATTGATAGGGTTTCTTCAAAAATGACTGAGAGTCAAAAACAGGATTTAAGTAAACTGGTGATAAAATATCAGGATATTTTTTTGGGTTCCGACGGAAAGCTTGGGAAAACAGATATTGTTTTAAATAAAAAATGAGATGGTTACATGGGGTCATAAAATATGGAATATTTAAATATGAGCTATAGCATATAATAAAACCGCAACACCTGCACAACAACTCCTAAATAGGCTTTAGTTATGCAAAAGCACACATTAAGACTTTAAAAACGTGACGTGTGTTTTAACTTCTTAACTACCACTCATAAAATCATGGCACGACATGTGATAAATCATCTTGACACTACACCTTTTTCAATCATTCAACATCTGTAGGTCTCTCGATTTAACCACTCTTTAATACGTTTTCAGAAAACAGATAGAAAAGCACACATTAAGACAACAAAAAACATGAGGTGACGTGTTAGCACTTGTGACACTGCAAGTAATAAATCATCTAAGCACCGCATTCCTTTTCAATGATTCAACACCTGTAATCCTCAATTTCTAAAATGCTAAAACCGTATAAATAGCTGAAGGTTCTGCTTAAAAAAATACAAAGAATCTTAAAGTCCCTAGAGGATAATGTAAGTGTAATATTAATTTGTCTAGATTTTTTCTCTCCATTCACTATAAAATTTACGCAATATATTATTTGTGTAAAGAAAAAATAACAAAGTTGTCTATATATCTTTTAATTGGTTATAAAATACTAGAAAAGAGCACTCGTCTGGGCTTTTCCTTTCTTAACTGTGTGATGGTTCCCTCAATCAACTCTAATATTCTCCCATTACTTTGTACCATCTCCTGTTTGATCTTGTTTAAATTATCAATCTGGGAGGAAATTCCCCCCAGCTCATGGGACTTATAGTCTTCACGTGTTCATCACACTTTTTCCTGATAAGAAATAAAATACATATAGACAGAAAGATAACTCTAAATTTATTTTTACATCATTGATGATAATAAAGCACTTTTGATGTGTTTTTTTTGTCTATTCTTTTATATTCTATAACATACAACGTTGAAAGATAAAACGTGATTGTCAGTCAAAAACAGAGGTTTTATTTTATTCTGTATTGTATCATAAACATTTTAGTTTTCCATTCTTTCTCTTATCCAAATAATAGTGATCATTTATCGTTTTTTAATATAACATTTTGATCTTTTAGTATTCATTCAGGAAAAGAACTTAAATCTTTTTCTAATTCTCTTTCTCTTCTTCTTCATCTTCTTCTTCTTCCCTCCCTCTTTTCTTGTTTTTACCATTTTTTTCTAAAAATACGAATTACATATATAAATAAATATTATACATATATCTAAGTACGCCTGAGTCGGAACAACTCTACAACACATATTAATCTGAGACACCTTGTTTTTTTTTTTACTTAGGGCCAATGGTAAACGTTTTTTTTTTTTTATGTCTTAATACTTTCTTGATCTTCTATTTCCTGTTCCATCCCATAAAAAGAACAGTAACAACAATACATTACTAAATTCGCCAGTTTAATAGTGTATTCATTAGGAAAGTTCATGCTACGTACACACTAATTATCTAAGCGTTATAGGAATTTTCACCTAGGGATTATAATCATTTAAACAAGCCGAATCAACAATATAAACAAAAATCATTTGAATCAAAACTTACAGGGTTGAAGAAGAAGAAGATTCATCATCAAACACCCTATGTTTATAGAACCCTTTCCCGGTACTGTAAAATTTAAAAAAAAGAAGTTTTGAATATCTACGATTGCAAAACATACATGTTGAAACATAAGATAAAATGTATGCAAATCCTTTTTTTTGTTTTTTGTTTACGATAATAAATACAAATTTATCATCCGAAAACGAAAAAACAAGAAATGAAAAAAGAAATAATGTGTTGCATGTTAAAAAGAAACATTTTCATTCAGGCGAGAATAAACTTGAGATGTTAACCCCAAAAAAAACCTCAAATAGTAAGTAAAATAATGTTCATATTGACATATAAAATTACAAGAAAAGAAAAGAAACTTAGGGTTGAAAAGTTGTCCCGAAATGAATTGACTACTTTCCCCCCCCTCTCTCCTCACCAAATCCTGGCATGTCTTCGAGGAATCTATTCATTTGAGAACCGTTGGTTTTCCCGTTTGAATGGTTTTACACTAGTAATTTTGGGGCCCTTTATAGCTTGTTGTTCGGTGTGAGCCAAGGCTCCGTGTTGAAGGCCGTACTTTAACCTATAATGGTTTAATTTTTAAATTGTTATTTGGATGGAGAGTTGTCTCATTGGCACTCACACCACATCTTCCTATATCTATGTAAGGAATAAAAAGATAAATCATTCTTCACTTATTGAAATATATTTTATGATATTGAAAAGACAAATTGTTTCAATCGTTCAAAATTTTAAATTAATTATTAATGAGACTTTAGGTTGAGTAAAACGAATGTGTGCAAAATAATTTCAACAAAGGAAAATTCAGGTAGATACTTACTTGCTCCACTTTGAAATGGAATCTTCATCAAAGGTACTAAAATTTCCTGCCATTTTTCTTCTATCTGAAATATACAGATTCATACTGGTCAGATTCATCAGAACTACGAACAGTGAGCCATTCATACACATCGAAACACGAATTGTTCATTCACATATATTAGACAGAGTAAGAAAATTGTAAGAAATAATATTTTTTTTATAAGAAAATCGAAGAAGTCGTAACAAGATCAATAAAAACAATCTGTTTTTGGTTGTTGTTATCTATTTCACATCTGAAGGTAATTAATTTAAATTTAAACTATCCTGTCAGCACTAAATTAAATTATAGCAGCAAAAAAAAAAAATTCTTAAGATTGTAAATAAATATCGTCATCATGTAAAGAACTTGCTTTTCTCTGAACAGGGAGTTTTTATTTAATTTGAAATACTGTAATTTTTCAGCAGTATTTATAGTTAATCCATTTTTTTTAGATAAGCACTCATTATATCACCCGACTGTCATTCATGTCCTTTGTCATTAAACATCTATGACAGATTAAGAACATCAATCTAAATTAAATTTAATTTATGGGTCATGCATTTTTTTTAATCTATCTTTTGTCTCATAAAAAGGTCGTGACAATCTATCTTAAACAGATGCATTAAAACATGCTTAATTAGGGCGTTTTAATTATAGTACGTGACCTGGGTCATTCAGGGTCATTTTTTTTTCAGTGCCAAAAAAGTAGTCGGAAAAAGTTTGAATGTTTTTTTTTCTATAATCAAATCCTATTTTCTAATTTTATTTAAAAAATGATATCCTATATATAAAAAATACTTATTAAATATATA
This sequence comes from Mytilus edulis, assembly GCA_019925275.1. NCBI lineage: Eukaryota > Metazoa > Mollusca > Bivalvia > Mytilida > Mytilidae > Mytilus > Mytilus edulis. The sequence continues at coordinate 33,460,679 of CM034354.1, forward strand.
TTGCTAAAAAACAACTTATCTCGTGGTTTTTCGTTATTACCCGTGGCTCGCTTAAACTGGCCTCACCTAGTATTTTACAGAAACTACAGAAAATGGCGCGCCTTACCATTTTTGTCTCGACCATTTTTCTCATTTTATCTCTCATCAACACTACTAGACAGGATGAGGATTGTCCCAGAGGGTCCATGCACTGTATGAGAAGCTCCATCACAGTTCTTAGATGTGGAAAGGGAGTGCAATGTGTCAGAATTAGAACCCCAATCACGCATGTAACCTGTGGGTCAACCTTTACAAGGCTGATGGTGGACCCTGGCCATGACATTACCACATCAGGATGCCAGATCAGGAGTAAGACTTATTATGAATCTTTATCTTTATTCAAATATATATTTATGTTTTAAGGTTTTATTCGAAATCGATCTTTCATTTCTAATAGATGGCTTAGGATACAGTATATTTTGTGATTATTTTTTTCCAAATTCGAAATTTGGAATAAAGTTTCACTTAATTACAAATTATAAGCATATTGTCAAAATATACAAGCGATGATAGAAAACTGCCCGACGTGTGTAAAAGTTTTCAAAATTTTAAACAAAATTCGAAAGATTGATGACATGTTACATTAACACCTCATGAAACCTTGAGATGATCCCCATTCCGCTTCGATAAACTTCGGAAAAGCTCGGAGGTGCAATCAAGGATCATTCAACATATTTTATTCAAGATTGTTTTCTTAAAACTATTATTTTAAAATTTTTAATGGAAAACCGTTAAGTAAACTAAATAATTAAAGAAGTAATATTTATCAATGAACTTGATTACATATGTTTTGAAACGTTACCGCGGATTATATTTTAAACATCCGGTTGTTCTAGTGCATCATGAGTACATGTATTAATTTCTCCCTATTATTTATTTTGTAACAGTGATTGATGATGTAATAGATAAGAAGGAGGAACCAGAAGTGAAATGGTATCCTGTGGCACATGAAGACAACCATAAGCACCTACCCATTATATGAAAACAAATTCAAGGAGAAATTTCATACTGTCGAATGATACTGCACAATAAGTGTCAATAACATTTGTACGTCACACAGGTAAAGGAAAATAACTTTGTCGATTAAAGTAAAATGAAAATTGTAATAATGATCGATTGATTGTTGGTTGCTTAACGTCAAGTGGCAAATATTTCATGCATATTCAGGACGAGAACAAATTAACAATAAATACAATAGGTAGGTTGTTATAATAGAGGATAATGGTCGGAGAAATTTGGATTGCCACTGGAAAATGAGGGTATATTGGATAGAGACAGAAATTTTGCCTTGCAACAGGCCACCTACGGACCCCTCGAAGAGTTGTTGCAAGGGTTCTTAACGTGCAAAGAGCGTGGCACTTTCTTCACACGAGGCATCGGATTTAGCGTCCCCCTTCTGACCGGACGTGACTGCGAACTTATACACCCCGCACAGCCAAACGGACGCCCCACTTCGGCAAGCGTTTTACTGCCGGTCGGGAGAAGACCAAGTGACCATATTTCTATACCCCAGTCACCCTTGGGGGTAAAATTTTAATATCCTTAATGTTTATAGTTAAAACTGAACCAGCACTGCCTCCTATAATTGGGATTAAAACATTCCACCCGTTGTCACAGCAAAGGATTCGGTTGCTGGGTTCGAATTACCACACAGTAAAATTTCAAATCAGATGATGGTGTTAATCTGCAGTGGCTTAACAGCACCAAAAAAAGATAGATAATGATTTCAACCTGCATTTAAATTTTGAACTATTGTTAGTTAATATAATTTACTAGAAATTTTGTTGCGATGTTGGAGAACGTCAAGGTTAAAATTATACTTGAGTGATTGGTCTAAGTGCTCTTATCGAGTGACATCACTAACAACTCACTGATGAGTCGTATGGCAACGAAACCCACGCCCGCGTATTAAATTGTAGTTAAAACATATTACTTTTGTTAGTCTTGTATTTTTTTCCTTGTGTACAATTTGGAAATTAGAATGGCGTTCAATATCACTGAACTATATTCGCGGACACGTAAAATTGGCACCATGATTTTGTCAAAATTTTCTTAAATATCAACCGCGTTTACTGAGATCATGTTTTTTGATTGGCGGAATAAAAATCCAATCCAAATATTTACTACTGTCCTACCTTTATTACTGTCAGCGTCTTCATTAAGTAAAGAGTGATATTTCACATTGGCTGTTTCTACGGGTATGTTACTATTTATTTCGCTTATAAATGTTTGCAAATTGGTCTTGCCTAAATTGTTTGAACCATTCAAGCTGAGTAAAATATAACAGAATTCAAATAATACTGTGCTTTCAAAATCAATCAAATCAAAAGGTACCTTTTCAACATTCTTTGACAAAAATGCAGCACTGTCTTTGATCATGTCATCAACTAAATCTGTACAAATCTTACTGTTGTGTATAGCATAGTGTGGCAATTTTGTTGTCCTACGGTATTTTACAGATGCCTGACCACTGCTTAATGAGCTGTATATATCTACAATGCTGGAAAGCTTTTGGTTAAAGTTATTAACAGATCTCAATGTAATTGTATCCTTTATATCAATTGATTCTTGAAACAAAACACCATCAAAATAATCTTGGCGAGAAATAAGAGGAAAGTAAAGTCCATTTTTCTTTAACAGATTTATCGAATGCTTGCTTTCAGAATTTGCTCTTAATTGAACAGTAGGTTTTATAGAGTTGTCATGTTCCTCAAAAATATTAACTGCACTTCCACTGACATAATCTAAAGCAGTCATATCTAAGTAATTTACTACACGATTTAAATCATAAAATTAAAGCTCATGGTTGACATGTATCATCAATGTTATAGTCTGTCATTTGTGAAAATCTTTTTTCTTCAAGAAACTGTGAGTCATTTAAAACTGCTGTAAAACATTCATGAATTACATTTTGAGTGAAGTCAGTCTCAAGGCTATCTTCGATCTCATTACAGCACTTTCCAGAGGTATCCCTGGGAGCGTTTAGTAAGTTTAAGTTAGAAGAAATTAAAAAGGACTGGAAAAAAGATGTAACTTTTTGTGATGTTTTATGGTTTATACATGTATAGTCAGTATTACCATAAGTAAAAGTCTCACCTGGCAGGACAACAAGTCTTTTGTCTAGATTTAATGAAATACTTTGTGGTTTCGGCTCTACTAGCTGAACTGATGTCCCATCAAATCCACGGTGCACATCAGTAGACTTTACTGCAGCAGCATAACTAGATCTTTTTTTGACATTATCAATTGAAGCAATTGTAAGTGTTGATGGTATTTTGTCAACAGGCTTAATTACCTTATTTTCGAATCTGCTTACCCTTCCGGAGCACCTGAGATCACCCCTAGGTTTGATGGGGTTCGTGTTGTTATTTCTTTAGTTTTCTATGTTGTTCCATGTGTACTATTGTTTTTCTGTTTGTCATTTTTTCATTTTTAGCCATGGCGTTGTCAGTTTGTTTTAGATTTACGAGTTTGACTGTCCCTTTCGTATCTTTCGTATATATAATATAATATCGACTTTTTGGCATGCATTATGAAATGTAGTTTAGCTATGCTATGGAGAGAAATAACAAAGAAGTAGATTCAGTGTAAATGCTCGAGAAAATACTTTAAAACACCCCTACAACATATATGGTATTATACAACCTTTCTTAACAGTCTATATAATTGCTCAATGGCGACACAATTTTCATAAAATTAAGAATGGAAATGGGGAATGTGTCAAAGAGACAACAACCCGACCAAATAAAAAAACAACAGCAGAAGGTCACCAACAGGTCTTCAATGTAGCGAGAAATTCCCGCACCCGGAGGCGTCCTTCAGCTGGCCCCTAAACAAATATATACTAGTTCAGTGATAATTAACGTCATACTAATTTCCAAATTGTACACAAGAAACTAATATAAAAATAATACAAGACTAACAAAGGCCAGAGGCTCCTGACTTGGGACAGGCGCAAAAATGAGGCGGGGTTAAACATGTTTGTAAGATCTCAACCCTCCCCCTATACCTCTAACCAATGTAGAAAAATAAACGCATAACAATACGCACATTAAAATTCAGTTCAAGAGAAGTCCGAGTCTGATGTCAGAAGATGTAATTAAAGAAAATAAACAAAATGACAATAATACATAAATAACAACAGACTACTAGCAGTTAACTGACATGCCAGCTCCAGACTTCAATTAAACTGACTGAAAGATTATGATTTCATCATATGAACATCAGGCACAATCCTTCCCGTTAGGGGTTTAGTATCATACCATCATGACATATATGAGAAGAACATAACCCGTGTCATGCCAACAACTGTTTTTAGAATAAATGTCTTTAGTTCCGACGCAAAGACCTTATCAGTGACTCAATATTAACGTCAAAATATGCAATCTTTAATGACTTGACAACAGTATCGTAATTATATCCCTTCTTAATCAGTCTATTTAAAAGTTTTGTAAGTTTCTGAGGTGAATACTGACACCTTTGTGCTTTATAAAGAATATTTCCATAAAAAATTGGATGTGAAATACCTGAACGTATAAAAAGTCTGCATGTTGAGCTATATTTACGAATGATGTCTTTATATCGATGATAAAATTTAGTAAAAGTTTTGACTAGTTTGTGATATCGAAAACCCTGGTGTAATATTTTTTCAGTAATACATAAATTTCTCTCGTTAAAATCTAAAACATTGTTACAAACACGAGCGAATCGTACAAGTTGAGATATATAAACACCGTAAGATGGTGACAAGGGAACATGCATACATATTTTTAAAGAAATGGGTCTAAATTTTCCTCCTGATTGCATCTTTATTTTATTTTTTTTAATATTTGTAGGTGAAGAATGCAATGAATGATTGTCGGGAGTTTTTAAGGTTTGTAACGAAAGGTCACATTCTGTTAGATTCTTGGGCTAACATCATGAGATGACTTTGACGCAATAGTTGGAAAAGACGACACAGAAAAAAAAAATACATTGTTAAGGATTTCATTGCAACCAAAGAGTTCAAGTTTGATCAAGTTGGGAAAGATCAGCCGGAAAATGACAATAGAATTAAATGTGGATACCCTGGCTGTCCCAAAACATTTGCCATAGATGGAAGGTGCCGACAAAAGCATAAAGACACTCGCCAGTACAAGCATTTCGAACATCTTTTATAAGGAAATCCTGCTGTCAACACAAATATCAGTTGTAATTCAGATAATACCACCTGTAGCTTGAAAAAGGAAGATTTCTAATTTAATTATGCATGTTATGTTTTAAGAGAGGGTTTGATGGACTGGAACCGAGAGGATTTAAGATTAATCATTTAAAAAAAAATCCTTTTAAAATATGTCAATTTTTTCATTTTACTAAAAAAGGGACGAAAGATACCAAAGGGACAGTCAAACTCGTAAATCTATAACAAACTGACAACGCCATGGCTAAAAATTAAAAAGACAAACAGAAAAACAATAGTACACATGACACAACATAGAAAACTAAAGAGTAAACAACACGAACCCCACCAAAAACTAGGGGTGATCTCAGGTGCTCCGGAAGGGTAAGCAGATCCTGCTCCACATGCGGCACCCGTCGTGTTGCTTATGTGATTACAAATCCGGTAAATAGTCTAATTCGGTAGGTCAAATTCATGAAAGGGAAGGGGATTGTTGTCACGACGTAAGGAACATATCCGATATCATTTGTGAAACGGTTATTCCATAACGGTCAACCAACTCGTGATGGCGTTCGTAAAATTTACGGAGGGATGATTTCAACTTCACCATTTGGAACTCTTGGTTTAATATCTTCCTTGTGAGCAGTAACCCTCTATCAAGAAAATCATGATAGGAAATGCAAGCACGGGAATATCGTATCAATTGGGAGATATATACACCGTATGCAGGTGCTGCTGGAATGTTGCTACTTAGAAATGGAAAGTTCACAAATGGAAAGCTGAAATCATCTCTTTTGTCGTAAAGTTTTGTCTTCAACCGACCCTCATTGTCAATTTCTAGATGTAAGTCAAGATATGAAGCCGACTTAACAGTATCTGTAGTATCCTTTATCTCCAATTCGATGGGATGGATGCGATCTACATAGTCTCCAAATTTTGAATTGTTTAGTGAAAGAACGTCATCTATATAGCGGAAAGTAGAGTTAAAGGGTATTGCTAACTTCTTAATTTCCTAAAGCAATATGCGGTCAGTTACTGTATATCAATGTTAAATAATAATCACTTAAAATTATAGTAATTAATACATACAACAAAAAAATATACGGCAGCTACTCAGGAAGGTAACCTGTCACCTTTAAAGCAGACAATTAAAACAAGTCCTGTGAAATTCTATTCTTTATTGACGTCATTGTTAAAACGTTATGGAAACACTTGTCAAAATCATAAACAAGGAGATATGCGGTCAGTTACTGTATATCAATGTTATATATATGGTAAATGCCATTTGACTGTGCAGTATAAATCATGATAATATGGTTATTTTTTTGTTTGTAGGTACAAAAGCCATTTATGTTGAAGAAATCTTTCATGCCAGGCTCTGTTACAAATTACATATATAAAACTGAAAACACTGATGTAACAACAGAAACTGACGATTTTCCAATAGCAAATGATATAGCAGAGACTGCTGATAATTTAGATAATGAAGCTTTATTTGACATAGTGAGATGGTGGGTGTGTCCAAATACCTTGCCAGGTTCATGAGCCAAATGTGTAATTCAGCTCCACAGCATCATAGAACCAGAACCTGTATCAAACGAGGAGATGACATGATTCACCTTGTTGACCAACTTTTAAAAAACATATTACCGAATTATCAAGATATCCAACCGCCAATATTGCCAGTTAATGAAATTAAAGGTAGGCTGTATAATAAAATTTTAAAAGTATGTACACATTGATTACCGCCGGAAAACGATGGTATTATTTATTGAATGAAAAGTCGTCAAGTAATCGTCAACGTGGAACGGAATCAACATGTTTGTGCCAAGAAATGTAAATCAGCAATATAACTTTTCAAATTCCGAAAATGCATTAAATGTTGCTATGAGAATAGCACAACTACAAAACACATGTGTCAACAATGTAATTACAACTACTAGTCAGAATGTAAGAGCAATATATAATAATTGATTTGACATCTATCATTTCAGTGAATTTATTATACATGTTTAAGTAAAAAAAAAAACCAATGTTGTTAACATGTAGAATTGTAATTTGCATGTTGTTCAACTGTACATGTATGTTAAAATATCCCCTGTATGTCTTGAAATCTAAAAACTTTGTTTTCTAACATCCAGATTTCAAACTGATTTTTGTTATTATTTTTACGAACACATTACCATAGGTATTTTAATTTTGGACTGAAGTACTTTTGTCATTTAAAATTTCTTTGTCACAGTTTGTGTTTACAAAAAATTCAAATTAAAAATGAATTAGCATTCAGCTAGCTCTCAGCTTCTAGCTGCCATTTTTTTAAAAATCATTCTGCTCTTCACATTGACTACAAAAACCAAAAATTGGGCCTACAACTCAAGCAGAAATAGTACTTCAGACAAAATTAATTACCTAACAAATTCAATCTATGTTCCATCATTACAGTGACTTACACTGTATCTTGGAAACACATAATACAGACTAACGATTTGTCTCTACATGTTACATTTGAAGTTTTATTGGCCAATTCTAAGAATTTCTTTACATACATATACATTTTCAGTGGCAAATATTTCATGCATAATCAGGACGAGAACAAGATAACAATAAATACAATAGGTAGATTGTTATAATAGAGGATGATGGTCGGGGAAATTTGGACTGCCACTGAAAAATGAGGTATGTGGATAGAGACGGACATGTTGCCTTGCAACAGGTCACCTACGGACCCCTCAAAGAGTTGTTGCAAGGGTTCTTAACGTGCAAAGAGCGTGGCACTCTCTTTACATGAGGCATTGGATTTAACGTCCACTTTCTGACCGGACGTGACTGCGAACTTATACATTCCGCACAGCCAAAACGGACGCCCTACTTCGGCAAGCGTTTTACTGCCCCAAGTGACCACATTTCTATACCCCAGTCAACTTTGGGGGCTGTTCTGCAAAATATAAGGTGATTAAGGATGGTGTATCCCAATTTAGGGACAAGGTAAAAAAAAGTGAGAAGATTTGGTTAAACACTCCGATTTCATATATTGATCAAAACGTTGGAGATACGTTTCCACAGCTGGCAGAGGTTTTAGAACTCGCATTTGGAGAAGGCTCAAACATACATCCAATGATTACCTCGGACACCAGATACAAAAATCCTGATCTTGCCTTGACAATGGCAGAATCTAGATAATTCAACAAACAGCTGCATCTGACGAACTTCCATGAGTAGGCATGATGGAAGAGAGGGTGAACGCTCATTTCTGCCGGTCAAACACCATTTTTCATTTAGATATGATTTAGATTTAGACCATGTACACATGCAATTTATTTCTTACAGAAGGAACAATGAAGGAATATGTCAAAAGTTCTAGTAAAACTATTTTATGAAGTAAAAACAATACTTTGTTTTTTGTCAGTGAATATAAGAAAAATAAGTACATGCTTTCATCCTTCAATTTGTTGTCTAGAAATTTCTTCAGAGAAAATTTCTGGAACAGCTTTATTACACATACACTGCTGAGTCTTGTTCAGACGTCATACACATCTAGTGTAGAAAGGAATATAAATCTTTTAATTTGTTTACTACTTTCAGCCATAGATTACCTCAGCCGTATTTGTCACAACTTTTAAGTACTTTGAATCCTCAATACTCTTCAGCTTTACTTGGCAAATTATTTGGACTCGAGCGTCACTTGTGAATTGTATTTGGCAAAACTTATAGGAATTTTGGTTCTCAATGCTCTTCAATTTAGTACTTTATTTAGCCTTTTTAACTTTTTGGAATTCGAGCGTCACTGATGAGTCTTGGTATAGACGAAACGCGCGTCTGGCGTATATACATACTTTAGTCCTGGTATCTATGATGAGTTTATTTATAACCACTGGGTCGATGCCACTGCTGGTGGAAATTTATTTCTCAGAGGCTATCACCAGCCCAGTAGTCAGCTTTAAGTGCTGACATAAAATATCATTGATATGGTAATATACCGAGCCAAAAAAAAATGATTGATTGATTGTTGGTTGCTTAACGTCCAGTGGCAAATATTTCATGCATATTCAGTACGAGAACAAGTTCACAATAAATATAATAGGTAGGTTAGTACAATAGAGGCCATCTGGGATGATGGTCGGGAAAATTTGGACTGCCACTGGAAAATGAGGGTATATTGGATAGAGACAGAAATTTTGCCTTGCAGCAGGCCACCTACAGACCCATCAGTATCCTTTTAAGTGACACAGACAAAGTAATATTCTCTTAAATGGCGTCCAAGCAAACATTCAAAAAGTAGATTACCAATGGTTACCTTTATTGCAAAATACGACCTTTCTTTACATATTTTTGAAGTATTTGGCCCTTTCCTCTTAATAAAGTTTCGATTTTTTTTGTCATCTGGTTACTATATCCCACATCTATTTATATCATTTTTCTATACTGATCGGTTTTCTGGAAATGCATTGTATTCATTCAGCTGTACAGGAGTTTGTAATCTTTTTACAAATTAGTAATGCACGATTGTTGATTGATTCATATCTTTAACATTTCTGTTTTGTTCAACAGGTTGTGTATTTTAGGGGTGAAATTGAAAAGCAGAAGGAGATGAAATAGCTGAACTTGCTGATAGAACTGCTGGAAAGAATCAAGACAAAGGAGTACCAGCCAATGTCGTTGTCACAGTGCCTTGAGGCTCTTGGTTCTACCAACTAATATTATTTGTTATCTTCTCATGTTATATTGATTAAATGTTATTTTCAAAAGAAAAAAAAATGATTATACATTTCCCATTATTATATATTTGAATGAATTAAAATCCCGCTAACATGTTTAACCCCGCCATATTATTTATGTATGTGCCTGTCCCAAGTCAGAAGCCTGTAATTCAGTAGTTGTCATTTGTTAAAATGTTACATACTTGTTTTTCGTTCATTTTTTACATAAATCAGGCCGTTAGTTTTCTCGTTTGAATTGTTTTACATTGTTTTATCGTGGCCTTTTATAGCTGACTATGCGGTATTGGCCTTGCTCATTGTTGAAGGCCGTACGGTGACCTATAGTTGTTAATGTTTGTGTCATTTTGGTCTTATGTGGATAGTTGTATCATTGACAATCATACCACATCTTCTTTTTTATATAAAGGAGGTCTTAACTATTAACCTCAACGATCTACATGTACCAGTTATCAATAAAACTTCCCGAAATTATTGAACAACACAGAACAGAATCAAGCACCTGTTTTTATATCTTGTAGGGAAAACGGTCGCCAATTTCTTTTCTTGAGTTTGTAATGGTTGTGGGTGTGGATTGTGTCAATGTCCACCATGTTGATATCGAATACGTTTGTAAATGAAGTGATTTGTAAAATGGGAACCAAATAGTTCTGACAAAAAAAAACAGAAACTGTAATTGATCTGAGACATGAAAAGCATCTAAAGTCTGCCTGTGTCACTTGTGTAAAGAGTTTGACTTCATGAGCAATGAATGGATCTTTTACTTTCAAACTTAAACACTTATCGAATAAAGTTTCAAGGTTATTAAATGATTTGAATATCGAATCATTGATTTGAATATCGAATCATTGAGATAATAAACCGTCGTTGTTGATTGTCATATATATGGTAACAAGAAGTTGCTTAAATCAAACTATGTGCACTTTGGTGAATAGTGGTTTCACTGGCAGGCACCCCATATCTCCTTATTTTGAACATCATCAAAATAAAACATTGTTTCCATTAAGACCATAGTGTAATAAAACTGGTCTTCAATAAGTTAGGATCATGTGTCTATGAAAAAGTAAGAAAGCATATTAAAGTGTTAATAATATGTATTTCAGTGGTTAAAAATGATCTGGCAACGTGTTCTCTCGTGTTTCTTCCATCTTGCACTCCTAGAAAGGCTGGAACTTGCACAGGCTGATCAAGTCGAACACCAGCACTGTCGTCATTCACCAACGGTTCATTTCTGGATATTGCTATGGTATGCAACACTGCACATGCCCCAAAAATTCTGCAGACTTCTTCTGGTTTCATTCTGACCTTAAATATGAAACAGTATAGGCTCATCCAATGAAAATTTTCATGAAAAGAAAATGATACCTTTTTGGCAAAATAAGAAATCTTGCTTCGGTCACAGCATCCAATCACTAGTTTAAAATTAGACATTCCTAGAATTGCAGGAATCTTCTTTCTTGATGTATCAGTTGATGCTGCAGTAAATGCCAATACAACTGCGGTTGGCACCAGACTTCTTTATTCTCCATATCGGAAATAATCGGTTTGAAATAGTTGACCCCTAAAGAGAAATAAAAACTAGGAATCATATACCGGTAGGTCCTAATCATAAAACGCAAGAATATGTTATTAACAAATAAGAAAACAAATGTAGAGAATTTTTTTCAAAGTTGTAGTAAATCTAAGACATATATAACAAAGTAGCCCACATTTAATCAAATATCTATTACATGAAATGAAGATTTAAGTGATAATTATAATTAATCTCACCACATTTTTTTGAAAATTAATTAGAAGAAGAATGTTAATGATGACTTGAAAATATCCTGGTCTATGAAACTTGTGTGTTGTTTGGTTGACATTTATGCATTGTATTTGTTATATATATATAATTGCAATAGTGTATGAAAGGAGTTGTGACGATTTAACTGAGACTATAATAATCTGAAGTCAACATAGTCCGAGACTAAATTTCACTGCTACCATACTTAATAGATATACAGACTTTTATATGGATCTAGAAAGTTACATGTTATGTTAAAACCTACTGAAAAGTCATTGTTACATGTATGTTACTCGACTAAGAATGGGGACGATAAATCCGATGCTTCGTGTAAAGAGAGTGCCACGCTCTTTGCACGTTAAGAACCCATGCATCAACTCTTTGAGGGGTCATTATGTTGCGTGTTGCAAGGCAGAATTGCTGTCCATATTCTATTTACCCACATTTTCCAGAGGCAGTCCAAAACCCGACCATCATCCCATTTGGCCTATCTTGTGACAAGACCTACCTATTGCATTTGTACTGAACTTGTTGATCGTTCTCGTCCTGAATATGCAAGAAATATTTGCCACTGGACGTTATGCAACCATCAATCAATAAAGTTTTATCCGTTGAGTCCAAGTTCCCCTGGATTTAGGAAATTATCAAGTATCATGGCCGATCACGAATTCGGGCGAAGGAGATGAACATCAAAGTATATGACTGTGCAGCACTCCCTATAATGTTTATCTATATCAAATTGGTAGTTTTCTGGATAATTGATATTAACTGCGTATCTCCTTTTATTTGAACACATATCACAAACACCATTTTAACTTTCAATTTGAATTTCAGTATTAAGATCAGTATACGAAATTACTTCTTCCCTTTTTGTCAGTGTAATACATGTCAGAACATTCTTGAATGGTTATTTTACCCTTTGCCGCAAAGCAAAACAGTGAATAAGAATTTGTCCAGCTCATTGTTCTTAGTTAATTCAGACATACTATTTCAAACTTTCCCAGGTTTATGGCTGCAGCATAAATGATATATGCAAGTGTCGTTCCTTTCTGCGTTTTTTGTTTTCTCGGCTTAACAAACTCCACATTGAATTCAAGAACTGCTTGATATTTTGGCCACAAGCAAAGCCGAATAATTAATGGCCATGAAAAATCGCATTCCACACGATCTGGAACAATAAGCCTACCTAAAACATGTGGCATGACCAAACTCAAAGGCAATTGACGCTTTTGATCCAATTGTATGTTAATTTATCATCATTTCCGCAAACACAAGCTGCATAGTTTTATTGTTTGGTTCTGGATGTTTCAATCTACTGTCCTAGTAGCAGCTTAATAAACCTCTGTGTAACAAATTATGCTAAAAGGATCTGCCCAAACAAATTGGATATACTCTTTTACTTTTTTGCTGTGTTTCTATCTTTCTCTTATGTTGTTTGTTATGAACACTCTTCGTGAATAACCTGCGAAACATCGACTGCAGAATTATAATATTCATAGTCATACCTGTTTGGTGGCAGTACTAGTTCATCTCTTTCAAGCTTATCATTGTTTGGTTTGGGCAGTTTTAAGACGAGTGAATCACTGCCATGTTAGGTTTCAGTAATGTTATTGATAGCTATAAAAAGTTTAACATGGTTCAAAACTGAACTGAGCATTAGTTTAATATCACCAAACAGATATTTCTCTGGAAGGAATACGGGTTTAACAAAACCTAGAATCTCATCTGGATTCATTGGGTTTTCAATGAGATTATTAGCCATCAGGCCATTTTTCACACCTTCTTTATATTATATTTGATTCAGACAAGTTTTTAACATGGCTGACATCAGGACTGTTGATATCCGATTTTGCCATCATCAATTTTTTGTTCGAATATTTGCAAATTTATTAAAACGAGCTAACTTTGAATCAGGAAAAACAGATATAAAACTACTGTTTAAAAACCTATCAACAGCTTTCATTAAATATCTTCAATTTAAAAAAAACACTGGTTAATATCATTCGTAACACATTTTAAAAAGTTAACATTTAATTACAAATCCCTATACTGTATTCGAGTGTCGGAAAAAAAAGTAATATCACAAAAATAGTGAAAACTACTTTTAGACTTGATGAAGAATGTGGATCTGCCATTATGAGCAAAAAGTAAGATCACAAAAATACTGAACTCAGAGGAAAATCAATTTGGAAAGTCCATAATCACATGGCAAAATCAAATAACAAAACGCATCAAAAACGAATGGACAAGAACTGTCATATTCCTGACTTGGTACAGGCATTTTCAAATGTAGAAAATGGTGGATTAAACCTGGTTCTATAGCGCTAACCCTCTCACTTTAATAACCTCTTTAAATTCCGCTACATTTACATGATACGTTAAATAAACAGTCACAATTATTAAAATAGTCAAAATATGGGTACATCAGTCATCATCGATAACAATTTTAAAAGGAACAATTTAACAGGACACAAAAACATCTACTATCTACGAACACATGGATTGATTTGAGTGTCTGACGTCAGAAAAATCATATACGTCACATAAATTTGTCGTTCAATGTGCATACAGGGTTCAAAAATCAAAAGTAAATAAGAATAAATTACAGAAATAGACCGAGATTTAAACTAGTCCAAAAGTTATACATAGAATTTATGAGAATCCAAAAATTTTAAAAGCGATGTGTAACTTGCTTTAAAACGTGACTTCAAATTTTCTAATGACATAAAACATAAATTGGGTACGATTGGCAGACCACCAATTTTTCTCATCCATATTCTGTAAATCTGAGCGTATGATTTAAGAAGTCTTTGTGAGATATCATCGTCAACTTTACGTTTAGCTCGTGTACAGAGGTAATGGCGTTTAATCTGTTGTTCATCAGCTTCATGATTGTGTTTATACGTTTGCCTTATGATAATAGATGCTTTCTCGTCTGTCCTTAATCTAGTTTTGCTGTCTTTTGTCTGTTAATATATTAAGTGGTTTGTAATATTGTGGGTATAATGAAATCTGTTTTCTTCTTCGATAATAGTCTTTAATTTATTTGTAAGTATCAGATGTTGATAAAATTGATCATCGAGATGTAAGCAGTTATAGACCTTCAACAATGAGAACAAACGACATCTTATTTATTGTGTTTCCAATGTAAATAATTTAGTGCATTTCATTTAATTGTTTCGCTTAAATGTCCTGCGCCAGTTTATTGGCCCAGTGTTTTTTTTTTATTATTATTAACACAGGTAATAAGTTATTTTTGCATCTGTATAAATTCTGTGTTTGTAACAAAAAAATTATGAAAGAAATTTAAACAGATATAAGTAAATAAATTATTTTATTACTTTTATAAAACATTTTTTTTTTGGATTCAAGCAAGCGTACTGTTACACAAATAATACAACAGCCCGAAATCAAAACCCACATTGTAGCATAAACATAAGACACGTACACATAAGACAATCACTGTATACAAGTATATTAAAGGTGATTAATCTGTTCTACGTGTAGAAGGTGGGAGGCTGCATCACCAAACTCTACTGTTGTGACTTCCTGGTTGTAGTGTCTGACCCTAAGTTCGTCTAATATGTTGTTGATTTCTACATACTTCTTTTTGGGGCCTCTCTTCCCACCGGCTGCAAACTGGATCATGGTAAGGGCGTTGAATGCTTCCTCATGTTTCAGAAGTTTAATTAGTTCAAAAATGTTTGGATGTGCATGCGTGACATGTTTTTTCAGCTTGCTCTAGATGATGATTTGTTATCCTGGGTCCACGTTGGTAGTGGTTCCAAAGGTGACTGTTTCTTTTCAACCCAGTATGTTGTTTCATAGAAATTAATCTAACTCCAATATTTTTATCATAAATTTTCTTTATTTTTAGGTATAAATCTTGAATAACTAAGAAAAATATTACAAATAAATAAGGTATTATACCTAAACAGTTTATCAAATATGTTATACTTTGGAAAAAAAATACAGGAAAACCTTGGGTGAAATTCGAATTAGCCTTCATTGATATTAAAACAATATTCATGAAAAAATCTATTGTTATTTGCAATTGGAAATAGAAGGAATAGTACTTTTAAAAGTGGGAATAGGAGGAAGACACCATATATGGAAATCCGAAATATATATAGAGTCACTGAGGTAACACTATATTCGACTTGGATACTTCAACGAGGGGCTCCTATAATGGTACATTTTGCAGATTCGGATCAAATGTTATGAAAGGATTTAGGACACTTTTAGAAATAATTAGAAATTGAAATAAAATAGATCTTATTTAAACAAAAATATAGGTTTATAGGTTATTAAGATAGTTCCAAGTAAAAGATAATATAAAGGTCAAATGATTCGTTGATATAGGAAAATAAAGTAAGAAGAAAACACATATAGGAAAATAAAGTAAGAAGAAAACACATAAAGAAGATTGCGAATAACAAGCATTGTCTTAGATGCACGATAAGCAAACATAGTACAAGTCAAGAACCTCATTAGTTATTTGGCACGTGTTTAGAAGGTTGCTAGGTCGACGGACAGATGTATGTCGAATTGATATTACATCCAAGGTTATAACCATATTCACAGAATGTGTAGATACTACAGCATGATGAATATTCAGTAATACATTTAGGCACACAAGATTGTATAAATAACCAATCAAAAAGTTTAGATACGAAGATTGACGTACACAAGATATTAATTAAACTTTAACATTATCAATTATAATAACCCCCAAGGGTGACTGGGGTATAGAAGTATGGTCACTTGATCTTCTCCCGACCGGCAGTAAAACGCTT
Source organism: Mytilus edulis (assembly GCA_019925275.1). Taxonomy (NCBI): domain Eukaryota; kingdom Metazoa; phylum Mollusca; class Bivalvia; order Mytilida; family Mytilidae; genus Mytilus; species Mytilus edulis. The sequence continues at coordinate 33,477,170 of CM034354.1, forward strand.
GCCGAAGTGGGGCGTCCGTTTGGCTGTGCGGGATGTATCAAGTTCGCAGTCACGTCCGGTCAGAAGGGGGACGTTAAATCCGATGCCTCGTGTAAAGAGAGTGCCACGCTCTTTGCACGTTAAGAACCCTTGCAACAACTCTTTGAGGGATCCGTGGGTGGTCTGTTGCAAGGCAAAAATTCTGTCCCTATCCTATATTCCCTCATTTTCCAGTGGCAGTCCAAATTTCCCCGACCATCATCCCAGATGGCCTCTATTACATCAACCTACCTATTGTATTTATTGTGAACTTGTTCTCGTCCTGAATATGCATGAAATATTTGCCACTGGACGTTAAGCAACCAACAATCAATCAATCAATCAATCAATTATAATAAAGATCAGAAATTGAAATTCTTCGAAAGATATTATTCTATTTGATTTAAGAAATAATATTCCTTATGCTTTTCAAAAACAAATAAATACATTTTGCATATTACGAAGCATTATAAGTTTGCAAAGAAGCTCAATCTTGTCTGGGGAACAAGAATGTCGGGTAATGAGTAGTGACTATAAAAGCAAATATAAGTCTACTGCCCGCACATTATACACATTACAATCCTTGTTCCAACCAGCAAATTGAGTTGTCTTATTTATTTCATTAAAAAGGTAAGTTATATAATGTTATTTAAAGTAATTTAATAAAACAAATTAATTGCAAATTAATAGTAAATAATTCAATAAATATAATAAGTTTAATTCGAGCAATATTTGAAATAGAAATATATTTGTTATTGTCAAATGATAATCTTATTGTTAATCTGTATGATTTATGCACTTTAATATTTAACGATCAAAAAGAAAAGACATACACATTACAATCCTTGTTCCAACCAGCAAATTGAGTTGTCTTATTTATTTCATTAAAAAGGGTAAGAAGGCGCGAGTCCCACTCTCGCTGCCAAGCTGTCCACAACAACGACATGTAGTCCCAAGATGTCCAAACATCCTTCTACCTACAAGAACCGTAGAAGAACTCAGAAAACGAGAGAAGGCAAAAACAACACCATGTAATCAATTAGAAACAACAAAGACAACCCTAATCACAACAACGTAACAACTGACCACCATGTGAAGTACATATAAAAATCCTCCTTCCACAACTGGTGACAGCAAAATCACTTCACAACACAAACCCAGCTATAAAATATATCATTTAAACTATACAATATACCAATAAGACAGAAACCCAGCTATAAAATATATCATTTAAACCATACAATACACCAATAAGACAGAAACCAAGCTATAAAATATATTTTTTTCAACTTTCTGAAATTTTGGATCCCAAATGAAGTGCGTAAGGAGCTAAGAAAAAGATTTCTAGAAATGAAGGAACATCAAGAAAGAACGCTTCTAGGGTTCCAAACCAACATGACATCTCGTAATATAGTACGATCCAAATGGAAAAAGGGTGTCAGCAGAAAAAAAGCGTACCTAATTTAAAAAGAAAATACATCCAGATCTCATGTCTCAAATAAACTGAACCGAGCATGGCTAATTTTCACAAACATGGTTATAATTAAATTAAACAGAAATAATATGATCAATCAACACCTATTGGTAAGATGAAACCACAAAAACAACCTATTCTTTGATACAAATTTCATGAAGCAATTATCTGCTTGTATCTTCAAACTTTATTAAAAAGTTGGGTTGTCATAAGACAACACTTTTATTAATTTCAGGAATTCTTACTGAAAAGATCTGCTTTTCTAAATAACAGGTCGATTTTCCATGGTTTTTCTTCCAAAAAGACGGAAAATCTTACCATCTATTTCTCAAACACGTGAAAATGTGGAAATTGATGCCTAATTTTATAAATTATAAAGAAACAAATGTTTCAACTCCCTCAGGGAAAGCTGGCTTTAGATGAATTTGGCTATTTATTTTAAGTATTTTTGACATACAGCTCTTCAACGGTTTCGGTACTTATACATCTTCGGAATTCAAATGTTTGGCTTTGAGCGTTCCTGATGAAGGTAAGACCAGAAAAGTGCTTCGGACGCAAGAAATCAATCACGTGTTGTTTTCAATATTTAACATCACTGGGTCAATACCTCTGCTGGAGGACTATCAGTCCCCGAGGGTATCATCAGCTCAGTAGTCAGTATTTCGGTACTGACATGATTTAGCAAACTTCACTAAAATTTGTCCGTTTTTAAATTTATCAATTATTAAGAAACAAAGGTTTCATCTCACTCAGGCAAAATTGGCTTTAGATGAATTTGGATATTTATTTTAGGTATTTTTGACATACAGCTCAACGGTTTCGGTACTTATACATCTTCGGATTTCGGACGCAAGAAATTAATCACGTGTTGTTTTCAATATTCAAGACAACTTTCACATATAACCGGCCACGATATACAGTCTAGGCATCCGAAAAGATAAGCGTTTTCATTTCCACAATCCTGGCATTTAAAATCGACTACAGCTTCCTTTTCTTTTGCTGCAGAAACACGTTTCTTACATATTTCTGACCAATGATTTAATCGTTGAAACTTGGCTTTAGCATAATCTTAAAAAAAATGTACTAAAGTATTTGGTACTCTAAGCATAAAAACAACCTTTAAATATCAAAATTGAATTATAATTATACAATCTTTTTGAATGAATTTTATACTGAATGATAAATTACAACATATATTTTACAGTCACTTTCAGCAATGATGTTTAACACATTTGCACCTTTATCAAAGATTATCAACAAAATAAATGAGTTCTTTCTGGCTTGAAAAGAATTCAATGTTATAAGCCTGTTTGCAGGAAATTTGTTAAATTGTATCATGTTGTTTGTCTGTCCAATAGTAATCAACACATCTGAGAATATTGCAAGTTTGGTAAATGGTTTATATCCATTAAAATAGGCTTCCTTTATTTTTAAATACATTTCTGATATGAAATTCAAAAAAGGAAGGGAATATATGCACTCATAGCACACCTCTTTATTCATCTTGTAACCTATAATTATCTAAGGAGATAAAAACTGCCACTTTAAAATAATTACACTGTACATACTATTTTTAGGTTCTATCGTCACAGGTGTTTCATGTTCATTGTTAAGCTGCACATCGCCATTTCTTTCTAGTTCAATGTTCACCACCTCTGTATTTATAGTTTTATAGTCATCTTTATCGTTGATCATCGTTTGTGGCACCTGCAGTTTTATAAATCGTTGATAAAGGTTTGTATGACTTGGTTATAGTTGTCTTTTTCCATTTTGACGGACTACAAAAGTGCATTGAACGGAACCTTTCTTTTCTTTATATGAACCATCTAAAAAAATAAAACATTTTTTTCAGCAAACATGTTTGTTCTTTTCAGCAAGAGTAAGGACATTCATTATCTGCACATTATCTGCATGTGTATTGAACGTCTACAAGAAGAACTTATTTACAATTGTGGAAATAGCTTGTTACCAGATATTATAAATTTGCTTTAGTAAAAAATTTTAGTATATTGAAGGACTTTTTGTCTTATTTTAAAAATATGCTTTAAATTGTAAAAATATTCGAATTAGCTCTCGCCGCGATATAGCCTTTTTGTGATAATGCGGCGTAAAGCAACCAACAATCAATCAATCTTATTTCTCAATTATTTATGTCATTTCCCTTGATTAATAAATGTCATAATTGTCATATATACTTATTTCCCTATCTAGATTACAACTAATACATATAAAAGGGGGAGGGTCAATTAATTGTACTAACATATGTCAAGTTACTGTACACATTCTCGTCGTCGAGTCCCAGAACCCAGTAGGATTATCATTTGTTGTTGACACAAATTTGTGAAAACAAATAAAAGTTCTTAATTAAATCTCGAAGCCTGCAATAGTTCATTCCTAGGATTCATTCATTGGACAATTATGATGAACTGCGACAGTGACATATATAATTGGTCCGAAACCCAGAAAACCAACAGCCTAGTTTATATAAAAAAAATGAACGAAAAACAAATATGTAACACATAAACTAACAACATCCACTGAATTATAGGCTCCTGACTTGCCTAAGACACATACATAAATAATGTGGCGGGGTAAAACATGTTAGCGGGATTCTGATGCTCCCCCTAACCTGGGACAGTGGTATAACAGTACAACATAAGAAAAAACTGTAAAATCAGTCTTAAATTGCTTAACTCATCAGATTGCCCATTGATTAGATAGGTATGGTTGGCTTTATTGGCTTAGGGAACGACTTTTTGCGGATGCCTGACCTAGAAGCCCTATGCTTTTGTGATTCTGAGTTTGACTGCTTCACGATATCACGTTCATCCTCAAATAAGTACGGTATTGACGCCTTCTTCAAGTAGTTTCTTCAATTATAAATTAATCCATTTTTTTGTAGGGTTTTGACCTCCATAACATGCTTCCCATACACACGGGTATGGCTATAAAGGTGATACTCATTCCTTCACCTAAACATGCACAAGGTGCAAAAATAACCACAGTGTTCCAATGGTACATGCTATTTGAAGAAATGGTCTGTCACTCGTTTTTTCTCTCCTCTATAGGGACACCTCCCGCATACATACAAGTAGCCTCTTGTTCGAACTAAATCTGGATCTCTATCCATCTACAATTATTATTATTGATAAGAGTTGCTATTCATGTCAATGTTTAACTTGTACATTGTAATGTGATATTACTTTAAACCAACTTATTTTCGCGGATACTTTATTTCGCGTTTTTCTCTTTCTTGACCAATTCGAGGCTAGTTTATTTCGCGATCTTCTGTTGTTTATAATAAAGTTTATTAAGGAAAGATCTACGTTTTATATTCGCGACGATTTATATTCGCGTTTTTTTTTTCTACTCGCGAAATAAATCGCTCGCCAAATTAAGTTGGTTTACAGTATATAATTAGTTATCAAAAGTACCAGGATTATAATTTTATACGCCAGACGCGAGTTTCGTCTACATAAGACTCATCTGTGACGCTCAGATCAAAATAGTTAAAAAGCCAAAACAAATACAAAGTTGAGGAGCATTGAGGACCCAAAAATACATGTAGTATAACTATGTTAACAATTATTTGTGCAAATGAAATGCATGCATCAATATACATGCTGTATTTATTCATAGTATTCAGCTGCATTTTACACCTCTGCTGAAATGTAATTTTATTTAATTATTTTGTACATATCTCTATATCATAACATGTTATATATGTCTTCATTTAAAAAAAAAAAAAATTCAGTCACATTTAAATATAAATAATAACATAAGATGTATGTTTCATTATAATACGTTATTCTGATTGGCTAACAGCACATCACATGTTATTCCGTAAACAATTGCACGAGACAATAACATTTATCATGCATGATGACACGAGGTCCCACAAAAAAAGTGCACAGGTGAATTAAATAAAACTGGATAAAAATCGTGTTTTCATGATCCTAGCTAAAAAAAAATGTTGTAATTATAAGTATTGAATGCATCTTTTTTTAACTTTATAGGGTTGTAAAAGCGTTGACTGTGAGTACACTTTTAGAATGAAGCGCTTCCGCGCTTCATACAAAATGTTCTTCGGTCAACGCTTTTGATTTAATTCTTAAATGTTGTCATTAAAGAAACTTTTTATGATTCCATTTCGGAACTTCCTGCCCTTTATATGGTTTTAACTTGTTATGGTTTACCCTTTTAAAATTTCCCCATTTATCCACTAAAAGTAAATGCAGCAAGTGATGATACCTTTTCAAAATTAAAAAGGGGGATCAAGTAACAAGCCTGCATAACTAAACGTTGCTGTAAATCAAATGTTTACCTTTTCTCCAGCAGCATCGTCATCTGTGTAAACACCTCATTGTATCTGCTAGTAACACTGAAATAAAGATCTAAACGACGATACTGTTGTCAGTACATTAAATAAAAATTGCATATTTTGGCTATACTATTGATGCATTCAAAGGGTCTTTGCATTGGAACTGAACACATTTATTAATTTTCTGTAATACATTTCTGTGTTGTTGGGTTTTTTTTTTGCAAACTTAGAAACTTTGACTTAATGGCGTTTTGTTAAGAGATGCCGAGAACGTCGTACTCTTTCCACTCAGTCGTTTTTCACTATTGTAAATGACTTGTGACTTGGCGAATTCTATAAGGACCTGTACACCATTTGCAGGTTGAATACCCTGTTAATTTTTCACTTTATTTTCTTGACCATTCATTCTAGTTCATTGGCACAGTTGTAGGATGATCTTTAATTCTTGGATGAATTCCTTAGTATTAATCGTATATCTTGTAAGGTTTCCAACTAGATCTTCTTTTCTTTGTTTCCTTTCCAACTTATCGTGGGTTTTTTTGGTCTTTGATTTGGTGTTGAAACTTTCCCTCTCGTATTCATCATACGATTTATTCGATGCTTCATTTTCTGTGTTCAAACTTTATGCTTTTCTCTCTGTACTTTTGGATATAATAGTGTGAATTCTCTTTTGCTTCTCGTCTGATGTTAACTTGTCAAGTCATATAACTTGCTTACTGTTTCTTTTGTGTTAGTGTCAAGTTTGTGCTCTATGAATGATTCAAGAGTATGTAAGATCTTAGCTGCTTTTGTTACATTTTTTGCTATTTTCGTGAGGTTTTCACACAGATTGCTTACTTGTATTGTAGAAGGTGTCGTATATGTGTGCAGTGATCCATAAAAGATTTCGGTCCTTTTAAAAATGTTTATACAAAGCTCTGAATTTTACGAAAAAATAAGGATTTTCTTGTCCAAGAATAGATTACCAGATCCGTATTTGGCACATCTTTTTGGAATTTCGGATCCTCAATGCTCTTCAACTTTGAACTTGTTTGGCTTTATAACTATTTTAATATGAGCGTCGCTGGTGAGTCTTATGTAGACGAAACGCGCGTCTGGCGTACTAAATTATAATTCTGGTACTTTTGATAACTATTATAACAGATATGGATGTAAGTATATACATATATTATCGCGTTTTAAAGGGTGACTTGATTGATTTAACACATTTCACCATTTTAATACACCACAGCAAATTACAGAGCGTACAGCTTAACCACAATTAAAGGGTTATCAATGAAAAATTGCCAAAAAAACCTATCATTACTAGCTTTTCATGTAATTATACAAAAACATATCATTACAAAGCGTTGTTTCTGATTACATAGATTTTTTTTCTCCGCATGTCTATGCTTGAATCTACCGAAAAACGCAGCTAGTCAGAGTAATTATTGTATTATTTTCAGGTTGAAGTGATTTTGGCAGAACTGTTGGCTTGCTTTGAATCGTTTTCTTAGTTTTGCAATATTTTCAATATTAAGATTTGATTACAAAGTCCTTTAATGAAGTTTTCACCCCATTGTTGTACTATTGCACGTCGGACATGGTTAATGCGAAGAAGGAATTTGGTGAATAGAAATATGGTCACTTGGTCTTTTCCAAACCGGCAGTTAAACGATTTCTAAAGTGGAACTTCTGTTTCGCTGTGAGAGAAGTTCGCTTCCACGTCCGATCAGAATGGGTGACGTTAAATCCGATGTCTCGTGTAAAAAGGATGTCACGCACTTTACACGTTACGAACCCTTGCAACAACTTTTTGAATATGTATTTATACGAGGGGGTAGGCATAATTGTGTTTCCAATGGCAAGGTTAGATTTACAGTAGCATCTCTTCATGTATTAAGGGCTCATCACAAAACCCTTCAAAGCCCGTAAATGCCATTTCTAGGTCAGCAATGATCTACCTATATCTTCGTATTTGAATTACATGGTATTTTTAATTAAAAAGAATGGAACTATAATCAAATTAAACACTTATCTTTTGACCTTTAGAACTCCAACTCCTCCTCCATCTATTACTTTAGGTTTCTTCGGAATCAGAGTTGACATGTTTATCCCTAACCCAATTCGATGCTTTACTTGTCAAAAGTTTGGTCATGGAAGCAAACAATGTCGTGGTAAACAGAGATGCTTCAAGTGTTCTGACGAAGGACACGAGGGAACAAACTGTCACTCTGAATCTTCTAAATGTGTAAACTGTGGTGAATCCCATTTTTCATCGTCTAGGGACTGCCCTGTTTACCTTAAAGAAAAAAATATTATTAAAATTAAAACAGAAAGAAACATTAGTTACCCAGAAGCTAAACAGATAGCTTCTGTTTCGAATGATCTCCTTGTTTCAAACAGACCATCGTACGCCAGCAAAGTTGTCCGCTCATTCAGTCACGAGAATACACAAACTCGCATGACTTGGCCAATTGATGCGGACAATTTTAAAATGCTGCCTGTTGAAACAGAACCTACCGATAAAATATTAATTCCAAGAAAACCAATATCTTCCAAAACCAGTACTCAGTCAACTCAATCTTCCCTACAGAGCTCACTATCATCACAAAACAAAATGAGAAAAAAAAATCAAATAAAAAAGAAACAGTAGAAATACACAGTTGGAGCGGTGAATCTGTCTGGGATCTTCCCAGTGACATAGATGATTCTTCCACCTCCAAAAGTCTTCCTTCATCTGCATCTAAGAAGGTATCTTCTTCGTCCAGTACGCAGTCTACCAGAGCCCCATCTCCTCTTCGTTCTCAAGAAAAGAAGGATGTCCAAAAGAAGCCAGGAAATACATCCTGTCAGAAGTCTTCTGATTCGAGGTCGCGGGGTAGGGGTCGAGGCGGAGTAACACCAGCTGCGCGTAGTCCTGGAGATCGACGACTCTCCTCGCATAACAGATTTTCAACACTTGTCGACGAAACTGAAATGGAAACCGAAAGTGTTCCGCCACCCGAAAGATCACGATCTCAGGGTGAGCGAAGTAAGAATGCTGGCAAACTCGACAGCATTCGCCATTCTTTATTAGCTAGCTATAAACCAGGTTCAATCCACCATTTTCTACATTTGAAAATGCCTGTACCAAGTCAGGAATATGACAGTTCTTGTCCATTCATTTTGATGCGTTTTGTTATTTGATTTTGCCATGTGATTATGGACTTTCCGAATTGATTTTCCTCTGAGTTCAGTATTTTTGTGATTTTACTTTTTATTAAATAATGACAAATATAATCCAATGGAATTGCGAGGTCTTAAAATAAATCTTCTCGAGTTAACACTTCTAGTTCAGTCTTTTTTACCTATTGCATTTTGTCTTCAAGAAACTCATCTAAAAGAAAGTGACAACGTATCTTTAAAAGGATACAACATGTATAGCACATTTTCTAAGGTAGATGAACGTGCTGCAGGCGGATCATCCATTTTTGTGAAGGACAACGTCATTCATAGCACAGTCCAACTCACAACGGATCTGCAAGCAGTTGCAATTCGTTTATCATTAGACAAAACAATTACATTATGTTCGATATATATTCCACCTAATTCAATTATCGATAAAGCAAAACTCAAAAACCTCACTGATCAATTACCCTCACCATTTATACTTATAGGCGACTTCAATGCCCACAATCCATTATGGGGTAGCAAGACTCATAATGTCAAAGGTAAGATCATTGAGGACTTTGTCTCTCAAGAAGGATTATGCATTTGTAATGATGGATCTAATACGTATCTTCATCCTGGAAACGGGTCATATTCTTCTATTGATATCACTATATGCGATCCCTCTCTGCTTCTGGATTATTCATGGCGTGTTCATGATGATCTATGTGGAAGAGATAATTTTCCAATAGTACTTGAACATCTTTTAAATTCTGCCCAACAGAGAGTACCACGTTGGAAACTTGACAAGGCGGACTGGTCCTTGTTTGAGAATCTCTGTCGAGCGGAACTTCAGTCAAAGATGTTTGGGACTGTGCAAGATCCAATTTTAACTTTTAATACAGTTCTAACGTCAATTGCTGACAGAACTATTCCTAAGACCTCGGCAAATCCAAAACATCCCAGTAAACCATGGTTTGATGACGCTTGTGATCAAGCCATAGGTGACCATAAAAAATCTGAAAGACGGTTCAATCAACAACCAACGACGGAAAACTTGAGTAATTTCCATATTTTTCGCGCTAAGGCACGGCGGACTTGTAGGCAAGCCCGACGCACATCCTGGAAAAAATTTGTCTCGGGGATTACATCTCGCACTCCGATGACAAAAGTTTGGAATATGGTAAATAAAATAAAAGGTAAAAATTCTAAAGCCACTGTAAAACATTTGATTTATAAACATCTGAAAAGGATATTGACAACAAACTTGGTGAAACTTTTGCGAAGTCTTCTTCTTGTAACAACTACAGGGAAGACTTTAAAAAAGTTAAAAAACAAAAAGAAAAAAATAAATTAAACTTTAAATAAAAAAAATGGTGAAAATTATAATAAACTATTTTCTCTTGAAGAACTTAAAACATCTCTGTCAAAAGCCCATGATACAGCTTGTGGGCCTGATAATATTCACTACCAACTCTTACAACACTTGCCAGATTCCTCGCTAGAAGCTCTCTTGCAGCTGATGAATAACATCTGGGAATCTGGTGATTTACCATCAATCTGGAAGCTTGCAACCGTCGTGCCTATTCCAAAACCAAGTAAAGATCATACGGATCCTATTAATTATCGACCAATTGCTCTTACCAGTTGTGTCTGTAAAACACTCGAACGGATGGTAAATGATCGCCTTGTTTGGTTCCTGGAATCCAATGGGCTATTAGCCAATATCCAGTGTGGATTCCGACAGGGCCGCAGTACTCTTGATCATCTTGTTCGATTCGAATCATTTGTCCGTAATGGTTTTGCGAAAAATGAACATGTGGTGTCGGTCTTTTTCGACCTTGAGAAGGCCTATGATACTGCATGGAAATATGGTATTTTAAAAGATTTATTTGATATGGGGTTGAAAGGCAATATGCCTAATTTTATTTCTAATTTTCTCTCTAATAGACAATTTAATGTTAGAGTTAATTCGACCATGTCTGATCTGTATGATCAAGAGATGGGTGTCCCTCAGGGCAGTATTTTATCTGTTACATTATTTAGTCTTAAAATTAACAGCCTTGTTGAAGTTTTAAAAAGTAATATTGAAGGTTCATTGTACGTTGATGATTTTTTAATATGTTACAGAGGCAAAAATATGAATAACATAGATAGACAATTACAACTATGTCTTGGAAGAATTGAAAAATGGGCCTCGGAAAATGGTTTTAAATTTTCCACGTCAAAAACGGTCGGGATGCATTTTTGTAACAAAAGAAAATTGCATCTTGATCCAGAACTAACTTTGTACGGCAACCCAATTAAAATGGTTGATGAAACCAAATTTCTTGGTTTACTTTTCGATAAAAAGTTAACCTTTCTACCCCATATCAAAATGTTAAAAGCGAGATGTTTAAAAGCTTTAGATATTTTAAAAGTTGTCGGAAGCACTGACTGGGGTGCAGATCGCAACATTTTACTCAATTTATATAGATCTCTTGTTAGATCTAAACTAGATTATGGCTCTGCAAGGAAGTCATACATACAGATTCTCGATGCTGTGCATCACCAAGGTTTGCGTCTCTGTCTTGGCGCATTTGAAACCTCACCAGTTGAGAGTCTGTATGTAGAGGCTGATGAGCACTCACTCTCTGACAGACGTTTGAAGCTTGGACTTCAATATGCTGTCAAACTAAAAGCCCATTCAGATAATCCTGCCCACAGCTGTGTTTTTAATCCGATTTATGAAGATATTTTTGCAAAACATGAAAATAAAATTCCTCCGTTAGGTTTACGTTTAAAACCACATTTAGCTTCTTTTGATTTAAAATCTGTTGCTCAAGTTAAAACTTGAAAATGTCCTCCATGGGAACTTCCCAAACCAAAAATGATATTTGATCTCCGTGAACACAATAAAAATAAAACAAATCCTCTTTTAATTCAGCAACACTATGCTGAAATTAAAGCCGATTATCTAGATTTTTCAACTGTCTATACTGATGGATCAAAAGATGGTGATAGAGTTGCATCTGCTGCTGTCTTCAGGGACAGAGCTGCAACCCTCCGTTTGCCATCTGATGCATCCATCTTTACTGCTGAAGCAGAAGCAATAATTTTGGCTTTGAAATTTATTGCTTCTTCAGATAAATCCAAATTTATTATATATTCGGATTCACTTTCATGCTTACAAGCTATACGAAATACTAAAATTAAAAACCCACCAATCCTGAAAATTTTATATGTAATGAGGAATTTAAAAATTCTTCTGAAAGAAATAATATTTCTATGGGTTCCGAGTCATGTTGGAATCCTTGGAAACACAGCTGTAGACCTTGAGGCAAAGAATGCCCTGGGTGATCCTCTATCTAACTGTGATATACCATATACTGATTTTAAAGCTAATATTAGAGAATATGTTTTTAATATATTGAAAAATAAATGGAGTAAAAAAGATGATAATAAATTGCATGAAATTAAACCTAATTTAGGCAAACCTTTTAATAATATTATGTGCAGAAAAGATCAGTGTGTTATTACTAGATGTCGTATTGGTCATACTAGAATAACACACGAGTATCTTTTAAAAAATGAAGATGAACCACAATGTGTTCCTTGCAACTGCAAGTATACTATTAAACATGTTTAAATTAATTGTATTGACTTTGCTGATATTCGTAAGAAGCATTTCAATGTCAATAATATGTATGATTTATTTAATAATGTTCCATTTACAAATATTGTTGCTTTTTTAACATAGAATATAAAAATGTTATTATATTTAAATCGATTTTAATTTTTATTACGTTATTTTACTGTTGATTTTTATTTGTATATACTCAATTTGCTTTAGTCAAGAATTTTAGTATATTGAAGTACTTTTTGTCTTATTTTAAAAATATGCTTTAAATTATAAAAATATTCGAATTAGCTCTCGCCGCGATATAGCCTTTTTGTGCTAATGCGGCGTAAAGCAACCAACGATCAATCAATCATTTTGTAAAGTCGCATTAAAGGCTAGGATGGTACAAGTTATGCAATAAAAATTCAAACTTGACTTGTGAATTGTGGTTATAAGCATTGCGTATCAGTTTCATGGCAGTCTAAAGTAAGAGAACAGAAACGAATTTTGAGATATATATGGAGGTACTTATAAGTAAGGGAAGAATGAACATTCTTACAGAAGAACAAGAATAAAAGTCAATACGGTGGGAGCATAACAGCAGTATGACCACATGAAAAAAAGTTTTATATATACGCTAGATTCATAATTTTTTTGTTGTAAGCCATTCGTTTGATATATTATGGTTATCATTGACTCTGTGTTTGGATGACAAAGCAATTGAATTTCTATTTAAATAGGGCATGCTATGCACATGTTTGTCGGTAATCTATATAAATTTTGTGGTGAATTTAAGCCAAAGGGTACACATCATCATAATTTCAAGAACCTTATTCATTTCTACAGCACTTGTCTTCATACCCTGAGCTATGTTATTCAAGAAGTAGATGCTGACCTGGTTGCTTTTAATATGGATGCTATATGATACGAATTTGCGATAATACACCAGAGGTGGTCTGATGTAAATTATTGGAAGAAGACTGAAGAAGAATTGACGTTGGTCAATGTTTTTCTGCTGTCAGTTTGATCCACTTGAGCATGCTGAACGAGTGAAGGCCCTTATATCCACATTGGAATGTATTTAAAACAAAGTTTTCAAATGATTTTTGGCATCAAAACCTTTGAAGTTTCGATCGATGTTTAGACAAATAACAATGCATTTTAAAACTTTTCTGTTTTATGAAAGCCGGTACCGTATTTAGCTGTACTCGTCCATTACTGAGACATGAGACATAAGACATATAATTATCGAGTATTTTATATTCTATCACCTGCGTCTTTTTTATTAAAGCTGTAATCTTTTCAGTCAAATGAAAAATTACTCAAAATTTTAAAAGAACCTTCCAAGAATCAGAATTCAAACACTAGTACTAAATTATCTCGGATCAGAATAAATGGCGATAATCTGTCACCATAAGTTTGAGGCCGATGGCTATGGAAAGTAGCAATAGCAAGCTATAGCAAACTTTCCAAAAATGTTGGCATTAAATATATAACATAAAAAAATTTTCTTCCTTAATGTGTTTTAGTGAAATCATGATGTTCCAGATGGAGTGCTCTTTTTCCTAGTACTCAAGAATTACTTATAACACTAACTTTAACGTCAAACCATCATCTTAGATATGATCATTCAATTCTTGTCTTGACAACATTGACGAACATCTTTCATAAAAACGGTATCAACCCATCTACACTCTGTAATGAACAAGAACTTATTAAAATTCGTGCTGGACTTTTTGAACATGAGACTGACCGATTCACAATTTTTCCAAACCACCGCTACTATTTTGGGCGAATTATGTTTGACAATACTTTTGAAAAAGGCTACGTAAAACCAAACTTTAATACTATGTACTTTGTATGTATGCAATACATGTATATTGGTTAGGTATATCAAGGAATTATATATTTAAATATACAATTCCATGGGTATATAAATGATTCTTTTCGAAAGAAAAGTATAAAATACTTAATCTAATTATACCAATTGTCTTTTATAATATACTATGTATTTGTGTTTCATTTGTCCTGTCTCGCTATGTATTATCTTAATATGTTTGTATAAATTGTCCTCTTGTACACAGGTATGTGTCTGAGGTTATGAATAAAATCTTGAATCTTAAAATTTTTGCAGGGGATAATGATTAATTTTGATTAAATGATACACAATAACTTGACTGTACATGTATTATTCATAATTACAAATATTTCAACTTAAATTGTCTATTCATACACACTCGATTTTCCTACGCCGCCTTTGCAAACTTCAGTGCATTTTGAATTAACTTCCTCCTCGCCATAATTTGACACTGCTTCCGGTTCCGGCATATCTTTAAGTTCCAGTTATGATACTCAGTTACAGTTATGTAACTTTCTGTAGCTGTGGAGGTCTATGTATCCGTTGTGAGTGATGTACTCTTGGCAGACGATATTTCGGAAATAACACGCTTTTTATGTTCATCATATAACTTTGCGATACGAGATTTGATTGTATTACGAGTTGGAACCATGTACTCTAGTGCGACAATGTCCCAGGCATAGATTACCTTAGCCGTATTTGGCACAACTTTTTGGAATTTTGGATCCTCAATGCTCTTCAACTTTGTACTTGTTTGGCTTTATAAATATTTTGATATGAGCGTCACTGATGAGTCTTATGTAGACGAAACGCGCGTCTGGCGTACTAAATTATAATCATGGTACGTTTGATAACTATCTTCAAAAAAAGCTCATTTCTGTAGGGGACAAATATCACTTCTATGATTAATAGCTATTTAAATACATTAAGGAAAATGTTTGATCTTTCAGAGAAGTAACATGTATGGTGTATCTAAACTGACACAAGAAGAGGCACTGAGAATTGCCTGCATTGACAATGACATGGCTAAGTCATTGCCATTTACTTTTCAGGTAAATTACTCATAACATTTTAAAATTTGCATAGCTGAGTGAAGCTTAAAAGGACAACAGAGGTCCTAGTCTGACACAGCTGTTGCACTAAAAAGGACACAATACCGGTCTGAATTTGTATTGTAATTAAAAACTAGACACAATAGGTTTCTGACACAGAATAATGGTAGTCAAAGAACTAAGAATTGGTTATATAATTTGATTTCATATATTTTTTGCTTTTTTGTGCAAAACACTATGGTTGTGACTTGACCCTCATAAGAAAACATCACAAAAAAAGATTTTTGCTGTCAAATAAAATTACCAAAAATATTTTTGCTGTCAAATAAAAATAACCGACTTGTGAATTAAAAATAAAACATAATGATTAAAAAACTTCACCCAAGTAAAGTTTGAAAGGAATCTTCACAAAAATGTATGAAAGCTCTATCAAGGTATCAATCATACATCTTTGAAATTAAAAAGTCCCATCCCAGCTTTTAAGATAAAAATGAAGACACTATCCTGGTACCTTACAAATATCAAGGATTTTCATCTTATCCATCACCAGAAAAAAAAAACAATCCCATTGAAACCTTTATTGTAAACAACACATCATCCAAGTTTGAAGGAAATATGACAAAAAATGAAGGCAATATCCTAGGTACCATTAGGAATTTTAAAAAAGATGGATAGAAAAAGGGATTGAACAGTAAAATATGTTTTTACAAAATTTGTCGACTGAGGTATATCAGCGTCACTGATGAGTCTTATGAAGACGAAACGCGCGTCTAGCGTACTAAATTATAATCCTTGTACCTTTGATAACTATGAATATAAATTAGGAGTACACTTTATGTTGTTTTGAGCATTGAAAGCATCAGTTGGTGATTCTATGAAGTTATCCAATCAAAATGAAGTTTGAATTATTGTTGTATTCAAATTTCCCTCGGTTTTAGTTTGTTACCCCAATTTTATTTTTTGTCCATGGATTGATGAGATTTGAACAGCGGTATACTACTGTTTATGCTTCTTGCAAATAAAGTATTCATTTATTCATTCAATACATTAACTTGGTAGCTTTATGCATGCTGAGAGACTGGTATTAAAGTGAGAGGGTTAGCGCTATATAACCAGGTTTAATCCACCACAAATGCATGTGATTTTTTGACCTCTTGATAGATATATGTCTATGGTTTCAAGAAAGGTATCACTCTTATTGATTGAAATTTTCCTTTGGACCAAGTTTTTGAGATCTTTGTGACATGTTCAACCCCCTATTTTGCAATATTTGATATCAAATAAATGCTGATTGTTGCCATGGTTACAAAAAGAGATTATATTTCACCATTATTACTATTGAAAATCAAATCTATTTGATATTCTCTTTCCATAAAAAGGACAAAACAGTTTAACATAAAAAAGGTACATCCCCCCCTTTAGATATTTGAACTTAATACTTTATTTTCTTTGAAAGGACGGTAAATACCTATTCTAAAATTAGCAAGTTGCCATACAGTTGAAAACAAGTTGCCATACAGAAAATTTGTCAACACGAGCAAGTTGCCATACCCTAGACTTTATTTTTTATGATCTATATTCTTTAAAATACATCTTTTTGACAACTATAATAATCTAAAAATAGTTCAATATCTCGAGAATGGGGCGACAGAGGACGATAGACCTTGAAATTTTCCGGTACTAACAGGGGTTTCATTATTTTTTTAGACTGGTGGTACCTTTCAGATTTTAGGGGGAACCAAACCCAAAGGGCGAGGGGTCTGGGGGCCGCCTAAGGCCCCCAGTGGGTCCAGGGCAAGCCCTGGTAGGGGGGCCAGGGTGGCAAAGCCCCCCGGAAGCTCCTGGATTTTAGGGATTTCAGCCTTAATTTTTTACTTTAAAAAATAGGGAAAAGTCTGTAATATTTGCTTCAATTTTGGGTAAGTTAACATTGAATTGGTTTTTTTTCTAGAGTAATTATCTGAAAATACATTGCTTATAATTATTTTGTAATCAGTTATAAAATATGTATAACCTATAATGCAGGGGTTTCATGTGAAATGTTGTTTAAATGTTTTGTTTGTTTTTATACTTTTATTAAATGTTTTGCATTTGTTCAATATTCATTATTGTGAATGAAACTTCATAAGTTGCATACAATGTAGTATAGTATTAAAAAAACTGATAATAAAACTTGTAGCTTTTTTTTATTGCTTTCAACCTTTTGTTATAATCATAACTGTGTCAAGTGTAAGTTTTTAGTGTCATATATGATTATTTTAATCAAAGTCATATTCACTGTCATTATCACTTTCATCATCATCATTATCATCAATCTGCCCAAATTCAATCATCATCTGCTTACATGCAGCTCTCACTTCTTCCCTTATAAGTTCTTGCTGATTGTCTCCTGTTACATCAGTTTGACACTCCGCTTCAACTGTTTGAATTTCAATTACATTTTCTTGTGCTCCTTCACTTTCATTTGTCCTATTGTTGGGTTTCTGTTTTGGAAGTTTTCTTCTGTCTTTCTCACTTCTCCAACGTTTTACTGCTTTCTCTGTTACTTGCTGACTATCTCCTGTGTTGGGACCATTGATTGATACATTCATTAATGTCATTATCATGTCTTGTTTAAGAGAACTTCTGAGTCTAGTTTTTATTCTTTTAATTGTGCTTGCACCCCTTTCAGGCCAGGCATTTGAAACTGGCATTGATTGACAAATATCAGCAAGCTCAATAATATGAGGGAAAAAATTGCATAAGTCAGTCTTTCTCGCTAACATCATCTTTAACATCATTTGTGTTTTGCTCAAATCTGAAGAATTATTATTATCTATTATCATCTTTTTCCATTCTAGCATATTGTACTTGATCTTATTCCATTCAGTAACTATTTCATTTTTCTCGTCTTGTTCAATGTTAGGATAGAACGATTCCATCAAGCTGTCTAATGATGTTACACCATAATTTCTGAATTCTGTATCAGTTCTTTCTGGCAGAGAAACAGGGTTGAAATATCAAATGCTTTCAGGACAGAGAGAGCATCTTCAAATCTCGAATTTATGTTTTCCTTAAGGGCTGTGACATACTTGGTCAATAGTGTTTCCAGTTGCTTAAAATCAGTATCACTGACTTTAAATTCCTTTGTTACCATAGTTAACTTTCCATCTTGTAAATCTTTTTTCATTTCTTCCAGAGGTTGTTTTGATTTTGAAATTTCTTCCATTGTGTCAATTGTATACTGAATGCTGGGCCCAATACTACTAAAATCAATATTGCCTGTTTGAAAAATCTTTGACAATTTTGATAAGGGTGGAAGTATGCATTTTAAGATGTAAAGTGTTCCAAGAAATCTTGTTTTCTTCATCCTCTTTAACAATCCATAGGCTGCAGTGTCTTTCTCACTTAACTGACTTAGGGTTTGCAGAACTGCAGCATAATCGTCAAAAACAGCTTGAACTGATAAGTCAAATGAAAGCCAGCGAGTTGTACATGCCTTTTTCAGTCTCTTTGCAACCATTTTTCTGGAACTTTCATTCAGCTTGAGATTTTTTGTACCTTCTTGTACTTTCAAGTAAACTGCAGTTCTTTTCGGAGAGTTTTGAAAATACTTCCATAATTGTATCAGAGTCAGCTGTGCCAGATCAATATCTTTAAGTTCTGTCTTTGTGTCTGCACATGCAAGTGCTAGTTTATGACAGATACAATGAATATTTATAATTCCTGGGTGTTCTTTTCTCAACAGTGCAGCCACACCATTCTTTTTTCCAGTCATCACAGAAGCCCCATCTGTTGCTAGGCTTCTGAGCTTACTTATGTCAATCCCTAGATTCAGTAACTTTTCTTTTATTACTTTTACAATTGTTGCAGCATCTGCTGAATCTGATTCCTTCAAAAGGTCAGCTGTAAAAAGGAAATGAATTGTTGGGCACCCAGCTCTATCAACATACTGTATAAAGCAAACTAACTGTTCAATCAAAGAAATATCAGTTACTTCATCTATCATCAGCCCAAAACTATCAGCCATATTTACTTTTTGTACTAAGTCTTCTGTTATAACATCTCCTATACTCAAGAACATTTCACGGATTGACCCAGCACTGCTATGGTTAAAGTGTTTCATATGTGACACTCCAACTACTTCTAGCAAGTTAATCAGTGATTTAAATTTGCTATTTGCCACCTCTTCTTTGGCCAACCAATACAATGAGGTAAATGCAATTAAAAGTACTTCTGATGCATATTCTTTCCTGTTATTTACCTCTTTTTGAAATGGGGAAACTCTCTGTATGTTTTCTTCAAGTTCTGCAGCTTTGTGAACCTTGGATTTGGAATGGTCCTGTATAGCTTCTTTTCTGAATCGCAGACCTGGTTTCATACAAAAAATATCTTTGTTCTTTGGATTTAAATTGTGATGGTTTTTGCACAGGAGACAGTACATTCCTTCTTGTTCTATATAGACAAGCCACCATAACCCTGTATCTTGACTGAAGGAGGTATTTTTGTCCATCAAAGTGCTATGTTTAAATCTGTGTTTATTTTTTGATGTTGACTGAGGGTCTTCAAAACTTAGAGACTCACATCTATCTTTACAGATGGAAAAATGGTGGATTTTCTTAGTATTATCTTTAAATGTTTCTTCAAGTAGTTTTCTCTGTTTTTCTATGTCAATTTCTATTCTTTGAGTTTCAAAGTTTGTTGTTGAAGTTGTTGAAACTGTGCAGGGAGATGTAGAATTAGTTTTAATTAAAGGCGAGTTCTCAATCTCTACTTCATTATTTTTATGATTATCATGTTTATCTGTATCTTCTGGAGTGGAATTTTGAGTGGGGGCTGCCTCTGACTGTGACTCATCATCATCTAAAAAAATAGATAAATCATTTGTCAAAACGGAAACAGTGGGAATAATAGTGAATGTAAGTTTTACTAAAATTTGTGGAGTAGTTTTCAATTTTGAATTTAAGATTCTGTGGGAGTTTCTTTTAAAATCATTCAGTTATTAAATTGTGGATAAAAAATACTTTTGAACAGAGGAATACACAGGTGGACAGCAGACATTCCGTGTTTTTATAAAGCAAGGATATAAATAAAAATAAATTATATTTTCTTTTAATTCATAAAATACATATATATATATATATGAATAAAATTTCAAAACTGTACAATGCTAAAAATTTTAGATTTGCAGCAGCTACCACCACTTTAGACAAATGTAAATTTGGGCAAAATGTAAATAATAAATTAATTAAAAATCTTAGTTATAATATCATATTACTATGCAGAAGCCATGTGCCTACTTCAACAGTAAAATTGAGAATGGAAATGGGGAATATGTCAAAGAGACAACAAACAAATTAATTTAAAAATAATTAAAAAAATGAAAATAATACATGCAAACCTCTTACCTAAGATAAACTGTAGTAGATGTTGCTCTTTTCAATGATCTGGCCACAGTCCTGTCTGGTAGTTGTAGATTGTTTAAATGTTGGTGCTGCCATAGCAGAAAGCTGGTACATGTATACACATGAAAAATTTAACAGTGTCATGCAAACAATTTAAAAACAATTAACATGCTCTCATGCAAAACAGCAAACAAACGTTTTTGATATATGCTGAGTGTTGTGATGATTGTTCTTGTCAGATAAAAAAATGTATTTAACTTTCGCTTAACTTTAATATTGATATAAAGGGGTGATTGTGAAAAGGGGGGCAAATTAATTATAGGCTTCTTAACTATAGTAAGTAATTGTAAAACTGTGATTTTTCACTTCTTCAGAATCTGGTCAAATTTTATATTTTGTAAACGTAACAGTTATATATGTTACTTCATATTGTTTCACGAAGTCTTACACTAAAAATTTCCTGCAGACAGCAGTCATTAAATCACAACATAGAACACATATAGAGAAAACGGTGATCAGGGACAACGTATGGTCCAACGGGAAACGAACTGATTTGATACAATTGACGATTTTTTGAATTTCATAGAATGTTCACCTTTATTAAACCTTTTATTCATAAAATAATCTGTGATACAAGCTGCTTTCCTTTTCTTAGACATAGTTATGCTGTTGTTGTTTATATTCATCAACAATTTGCCGCTTGAAAATATACTGCTAAATCGTCGCATTTTAAAGCGCTCTTACGATACAGATACGGACACATGGTTTATCAGAATCACTACTCCTTACTTTGGAGGTGTACCTAAATTGGCAGAAGATAGATCTATACTTTAACGCGGACCTCGACGAAGACACCTATAAACATACACATTCACGGCGTACACGGAGATTATCACTTTAGGAAAGAAAGAAATTAGATTTGAACGATTTCAAAAAAATTTTACACATTATTTTTTTTTGTATTTTTATTTTTTTCTGCCGGTACCAGACGCTTCCGTAGGCGGGTAAAAGTACCGGGTACCGGGTCTTAATGAATGCACTGTACTAAGTGGCAAGTTTTGGAGTATTACACAAATCTTGTATTAATTTTGTACTTATCGGCCTAACTATTTAAAGAATTATATATCAGAAAATCATTTTTTAAGCGGCACCCTCATCAAATGAGTAGAAATGCTTTAAATTGAATGAATTCTTAACTTGTTTTCTTTTTTTTATTTCTCTCCGCTTCGTTAGTACCCAATTTCCGGTGGCAATGATACACAGTGTTCCCTAAATCGGTCATATTGACAAGACAATTCTGTAACATGTATTGACACTTGTAATAGAAGTTAAGTTGAACCAACCACATATTTAAACATTGCGGCATTTTTCAGTAAATTTTGCCTCTTTTTTGGATATTCAGTTGATTCATTTAAGGATAATTGTTCAACATTTTACTGTAAATTTTAAAAAAAATGTGATAATTGAATATGATGTTACCTTTAATCGGTCATTTGATCAAGACAATTTTCTGACATTGACAAATGTGTTAGAATTAAAATTGAACCAACCATGGCTTTATTTCTTATAAAAATATTTTACAGTTAATTAAGCCACTTTTTGGATTTTTGTTTTTGGACACGGTATATTTGTGGCATAACCTCGTGGCCACAAGTTAAAAAAAATTAAAAATATTATGTTGAGTATTAAATTTATATTAAGATCCATTTTGTTACATAGTGTGATCAATTTTATTTGGCAATCGCCAATGGCAGTCAGCAGGGTTTAAGAACATCAGTTTTAGACCCTCTACAACGAAATTTGTTTTACATGCACACGTATAAAAATTGCGGTTTTTAACCAACGCAATCATAAGTTTGAACGTAGTTTTCAATTTAGAATAGTAAAGTACTTCTTTTCACCATTTTATTACTATGTAAGCCAGTGGCGGATCCAGAAATTTTCATAAGTTGGGGCCCACTGACTGACCTAAAAGGGGGACTGCTCTAGTCACGTTTGAGTGATTCCCTATATAAGCAACCAAATTTTTTCCCAAAAAAAGGGGGGGGCGGGCCCCTTCCCCCTAAATCCACATCTGCAAGCTAACAAATTGGAAACTGTACCTACGCCTCAGTATGTTTTAAGTTTGAATTTTTATTAAATTTAATTTCATATGATAAAGTCATGCTTTCAGATAACAAACTTAATTAGAAAACTATGAGACAGTGACTGAATTTAGAACGTCAAATAGAATAAGCATGTATGAAAGCGTATAAGACACGGATCAATAAAAAATTTGGATATTTGATCAAAAGGCTTTCTTTTCTGCGGTGGAAAAGAAGACTAACAGTTATAAAGAAAAAAATACGAAGTTCAAAATAGCACAATTGTTCGTCACATTACGAATATTTCCAACTTTGTCTAGTAGCATGTGGAGCAGGATCTGCTTACCCTTCCGGAGCACCTGAGATCACCCCTGGTTTTTGGTGGGATTCGTGTTGTTTATTCTTTAGTTTTTTATGTTGTGTCATGTGTACTATTGTTTTTCTGTTTGTCTTTTTCATATTTAGCCGTGGCGTTGTCAGTTTGTTTTAGATTTACGAGTTTGACTGTCCCTTTGGTATCTTTCGTCCCTCTTTCAGATGAGTTGTATAGATCATGAAATTTGTCATTATATTTGTATCCGAATATATAGCAGTCTCCTTCCTCTTCTCTTCTTTTTGCATCATCTCCGTTGATACGCTCCCCAACATACTCTAGTAAAAAATCTCCCTTTTTGAAATCAGAATTGGCTATAACTCCAAACCCTACAAAACATTTAACACAAAGTAATTATAACATGATAATTTAGATTAACAAGCTCAAAACGGGAGGTATGTTTCTTTTTCATATTTACTTTGAACATAATTCATCAAAATCCTAACATGTAAGAGAATATATAATATTTACTGGAGACTGTCTTAAGTTTCATCAAATCAACTAAGCAGTTGATGAGGTGTTTAATTTAGCTTTTAAGATTTGTAATATATTAAAACAAAGTTGCTTTGAGTAATAAAAATATGCACAATACACTCATACCAATATATTTAGAGATGAAAGTTTTTTTAAGTCCCTCTTGGTCGAGTCCTGTCTCACACCAAAATTCAGCCCAGCCTAATGGTGAACGTCTTTTCTTGAAAAATAAAATCCTGTCCGTTAACGGCTGAGTTACAAGAAATTCCAAATACTGTAAAGTGTATTAACTACCAATAATGATTAATTTTATTCTTATTTAGACCGTGAAAATCCATTTAAATAGTTATTGTTATAACTTGCAATCTAATCTAATCCAATATTTAACATGGTCATAAAAGTGCGAGGGTTGGCATGCCACAAAACCAGGTTCAACCCCCCATTTTTATCTTTAAAAATGTCCTGTACCAAGTCAAAAATGACCATAGTTTTATCAAAGTTCGTTTCTGTGTGTGTAACATTTTAACATTGTGTTTCCGTTGTGTCGTTTGTTTTCTCTTGTATTTGAGTGTGAATTCTCATTACTATAAGATGTGTGACGGTACTTTATTATCTCAAATTAATGTATTTGGTTTTGATGTTATAATTGTTATTCTCGTAAGATTTTGTCTGGTGCTTAGTCCGTTTCTGGGTGTATTACATTTTAATGTTGTGTCGTTGTTCTTCTCTTATATTAAATGCGATTCCCTCAGTTTTAGTTTGTTACCCTAATTTTGTTATTTGTCCATATATTTACGAGTTTGGAACAGCGGTAAACTATTGTTGCCTTTATTTAGCCCTTAATAAAGTGGTGGCAAAATATATCACTAACCTGTACTCTCTGAATATACCATTTACTTGCTCCTCTGCCAATATTGCTTGAGATGCTGTTGTTATGTGGTTTCCACCCAGGAAAAACATATTATTATCTAACACATCTTTCTGGAAGACATCAGAACTACTGACCTAATATTGGAGTAAATAAAATAATAATCATAGTAAAACTATAATTGTTTTTTACATTTTTTAATATTATGAAATAAGCTTTTAATTCACATGTCTCGCAGTAACTCAGAAACTTTATGATTACTGAAAAAGACTTCTCACACAAGACGAACTGCGTATCATGCGCTCGTTTCGCAGCTGTTTAATATTTTTTTTAAATTTCGAATAAATTTATTTTTATCATCAATGTTGCGTCTACTGTTACAGCTTTCTGTTTACATAGCTGGAAAATGTCAATTTGTAAATTAACAGGATAGAGCTTTATCTGTGATACAGTTAAGTTATCCTCAATTTCTTATTGTCGACATAATATGTAAATACCTGTTCAGGATCAATCAATACCGGCAGAACTGTCACATGTCCTCCTGGAGCCAGTTTGATGTTCTGTTTAAGATCCTCTACCCAGGATCTATTAATTTCTCTGCATCTATAACAAAATAAAAAAAAATATTATAAAAGAAAGATTGAACACAACATTTATTTATCATTAAATCATGATTACATTGACTGTAAAGTGTATATTTCGTAGCCCAACTGTGGTATTTAGAGGCAAGATGTTAGTTACCAATATCCTTGGAGATAGAGGTACTCTTGTAGGTGTGACAGCATCTGGTTGGTATTTTCAATCTCATCATCGTCAGATTCCTCATTTGCTGAAAATATAAATAAGTTGTAAAAAAAATTACAAATGTTATAAGTGTAACACGTGTGAAGCAGGAGAGTTCAAAACCATGAATTTTATTTGTGTTACTTTTGCTTAATCTAATTTTGATAAAGTGTTATGTAGATGTATGTTTTATAAGTACAAATAAATGTATGTTGTCTCAATTTGATGTTGCAAATCAAAATTATCATGATTTTTCCTAAGTTTTCAATAGATATAATCAATTGTTTTTCACTGAAATAAGAAACAACCTGCAATTGGTTTTTTTTTCAAATTTTTTTCAATGTCATTTTTTTTTTTTCAGTTTGATTTTCGAATGCCATCTTCCAAAGTAAATGATGTTTACTTCTAATAACAGACTTAAACTGTTTTGACATTGGGTACGGTTTGACTGAGGTAAGAGTCCATTTTCAATATAATGGGGCAACTATATGCATATTTGGAGAATGGAATGCTTGTGCATGTCCAAATGTGAGGTGTCATCACTTTTTCAAAGTTCCTTGTTCCAAATTATTTTTTTGTGTATTTTGTGTATTTTTCAAACGTTTTGACCATATCATTAAATCATGGTTAAATTGACATTATGACCAGTTATAATTTGTGTATATATATGGAAATGGTTGAAATGTGTGAATGACCTTGTAGCGGCATAAGCCTACTCTTTTTCGAAATCTACAAGGGTGTCTTTAACGTGCAAGAGATATGGCTCTCTCTTAACACGGGTCAGCCATTTATCGTCCAATTCCGACGGACTATCATCGATTCCTCAAGACCATACTCGCAAATGGTGTCAAGGGAGAGCCGAAAATTGAGTTCCTGAAATTTTCATCCCAAACGGGAAGCGAACCAGGAACCTTTGTGTTAGTAGTCCGATGCACTAACCACTACACCACGGCTCGTCTAGACTTCCTTAGTCTATGCTGATAGGGATAATTCTATGCATGGGAGGAGATTGTTGTGATGAAGGAATTTCGTCATCCATTATGTCCAAATATAATCTTGTGTTATTCAAATTTTTGCCTTCAAACTGTATTGCGTTTAAAAGGAGAAAGAGGTTTTCTGGTATATTTTGCTGTAATTTAGGTTTAAATCAATTAAATCGAAAATACGCGGGTAGGTTAATGCGGTTTCAAATAATTTTTTACAATTTTTGGTGATTGCATCGAAATCTCATCTATTACGTCATTTTCGAAACTATACGAATTTTGATTGGCTAAATCGGACGTTGGGAGAATTTGCTATAGAGTGGTGATTTTTTGGCTTCACCGAGGTCAAAGATTTATCAACTTGTTGTTTTTCGACAACGGCATTGCGACATTAACAATATCTTCATACATGATCATTGTTCCCTTGAACACTTACAGTTTTAAGTAAGAAAATCGCCAAAAACTAAGATTCATCAACGTCAATGTTTAGCTTGTCACGTCACAGTCATTATTATCAGCTGTTGAGCACCTTGTCACAGAAGTCGGCACATGGAAATCACAATGGAAAGGTGGATTTAGCATACATTTTGAGGTAAACACGTTGTAAATTGTAACTCTTTATCACCGGTACCCATTTCTTCTTATTGAATTTGTTGAAGTGAATCAAAACATTTATAATTCGTCATTTATTTGGATAACCGACGACGAAAACCGTTGACCTATGAATCAATCAACGAATCAATAAAGTTAGCTAAATGGAAACAATGCTCGGAGAAAGATTGTTTTAATATTAGTTTTATTAGACTTGATTTTTCCCAAGCTAACTGTTACATAATAATTACAACCCCCCCCCCCTTAATTCCCCTTGGTTTAGTGTATGCAATAAATTAAAACTATTCATTTTTACTTTGGTAGTAAATTAAGGGGTGCACCCCCTATATTATCATACCCAGTCTACCTATCCTTAAGCTTAGTCATTTTTTGTTTATACTTTTATACACCACCTACGCAAATGAACAGTGTTGGTGTTTTTACATTTTAAACAGAGAATGACATTGTTTCAATTCAGAATTATTTTTTTTCATTGTGATTTAAGCATAAATTTTATTAAAATAAAACATGGATTTGTTTCACAAATAGTATTTATATATCCATTGTCATTTCTAAGTTTATAAAAAATACCAGAATTTATAAATGCATGTTCAAACAAATAAAATGTACTATTATTAAAGTTATATTTCAGTTATCAGGCTACTGAGATTTTACAAAATGAGAGAATTTGCTCATCTCAGTTAATATATTATCCAATTTAATTTTTTGTAATAGACATGAAAATTTTAAATTGATCACCACTTTCATTCAGTTGACATAAATACTATTGATTACTTGTAGGATTTGCTAATCCAAATAAGTGACTTTAAAAGGTGTCAATCTACATTGATGTCAATATTTCAATATCATACAGATTAAATACCTAACAGTTTTTTTTAAGTATCTCCTTTATTGCCTATTTCCTACATGTTTAACAAAAAACTTTTGGTGTGTTTATTGCTTTAAAGTTTTGACTATGCAATTTTATATTTGTCTTTTGCAGAATTTGTATTCACTGTTTTATTTTACTGCTTCCAAGTCAGTTGACATGTAGGAAGTCTGCATTTTGATGTAAGCATTCAAATATTATATTATTGTTACTGACACTTTAATATTTTTTAGTCACATGAAGTGATATGAAAGCTATTTTAAGATTAATTGCTTATGAGTTTAGATTACTCTGTCTATTATATTTATGTGTTAAGAAAGTAAACAAGCATGGCAATTATTTTATTACAAACATGTAAGTTTACTATTAGTTTTACCAACCACTGCTGATACTAAGGGCTATAGCTATTAAGCTTACTAAAATTTGATTATATTGAAGTTCTCTTTTTGTATCAGAATAAGAATATAAATAAGATAATTGTTATGTTCAAAATATTAATAACAGGGCACATTAAGAGCATATTATTATATAAATCAAGTTCAATGATTGAAGTAATAGATATTATGCATATATATAACAATGGGGCTTATAAATTAATTATATTGTGTATAATAATATCATTTTTTTTGCAGGATTTTAAGATGAATGAGAAACAATGGCTACTTCCAATACAATAGCACAATTGATAAAATGAATAAGACACAAGGACTGCACTTTTCATTCTAAGGAAGATCAACAAATGATACCCAAACAAGGATATTATTTTCATATCAGATTCCTGTACATGAGATATAAAGAGAAAATTCATTTTTCTGAAAAGACAACTCTTTACTTATACATATGTGTGACAAAATTAATGGAATCAAGACTGTTTTAACTGTGCTAAAAGGAATACAAATTAGAAGTTAATTGACTGTATTAAAAAAAAGTGAGAAAAAATTTACTGTATGAAAAAGCAGGTTCAGGAAAAGGAAATATATTGAAATGAATGAATAACTAACTGCAATGATTCTGGAACATGTGTTAGTTCATGATCAAACAAAGGAAAAATTTATAAGAAAGTGGAATACATATGTGATATTGTGTCCTAATTATGATCACTGAGGAGAGGATGTTTCACAGAACTTTTACTTCATAAATGTGTCACTGTGTACAAATTGAGATTTCATTCAGTAAATTATATTTAGCTGTGCTCCATGGAATATTAAAATCAAAATCATTACTAGTGTTTATTAATAATAATGTGAAACAAAAGCAAAAGTGTTAGGAATGATGAAATGTTTTCACATACAAATTAGCATATAGATTCATCAATAGGAACACTCATTCCCTAATTTCAATGATTGTGAAACATGTTTTATAACAAAAACAAAAAAAATCTATGTTATTTGGTTATGATGGTAAGTTGTGACACATTGAAAAACATACCACATGAAGTAAAATAAGTCATGTTAGCTGCATTTAATACACAATTTCAAATCAATCAATCAGTGAATGTATATTTTAAATTACTTGGGTTAAATGAAAAACTTTAAGGTTTTCAGACACTGATCATATATATATATTCCCTTACAAAAACATTCACACCCCCTTTTCAGAAAGTACCAAATAATGCTTATTGAGGAGCAATTATCAATATTAATTCAATTATCTAATTACATGAAGCTTTAACTGATGATAAATATTATAATAACTTTTCTTATTCAGTTCAACATGATTTAAACTGATGTCTGCTAGTTTTATGCTGTTTTATCCTTAAAAATAAACACCTCATTGATGGTTAGCATTGCAATTATAAAAGATAATATATTATATTGATATAAATAAAATATAGATAATCAAAACAGTTGTCCAAGTTCATGATTTTTCTAATTTATACAGATTTAGGCCACAGATTCATTAATTGGGATCTGAACTGGGGGGTGAGGGGGTTGTCAATTAGTTGCTATGAGAATTTTTCTCTATTATTTTTATTCAAATAGCATCTTTTCTTTACCCTGCAAAATTATTATTATATATTCTTTAAATAAACTTTACACCCTATATATACCTATATTTCTGTTTCCTGTACCTTAAAAAGAGATTACAGCTAATTTCCTAAAGCATGTAGAGCAAGACTTAGGTTACCTTGCTTGCTTTGTTTGTATATTGTACAATAATAATTTAGATAACATCCAATTGAATTTCACTATAATATTTACAGGTTTAAGTTTGCCTATATTTATTGTTTGAAGATGACAATCTTAAGTGCTTTAAGCTTTAAGCCTGGGTAAATATTTATACAAACAAGACAAGCAAGTCAACCAAAGTTTTACTCTACAAACTTTAGGAAATTAGCTGTAAAAGAAAATATTCTGCAAATTTATAAGTTACAGAGATAATGGTACATATATACATACATAGAATAAATACATATTTTGGAGTTTTAAGTATGCTTGAATGAGACACAGAATATTCACTGAATGTGTACATGGTGTATAAAGGGTATGTGTGAAAAAAATGTTGCAGGATTTAAAATATAATTAAATTTCCATTAGCTCTTGCACTATCATATTTGGTATAAATTGATTTAATAGTCCCATACTTACTGACCATGGCACCATAAGTTTTTTTGTTATGAAATCATCATCTATTTTTCTTAAAGTATGTTTTCTATCAGCATGTGGTAATTAAATTTATTGAGAGAGAGAAAAAGCAGGACATTGAATATATATTTCAAGCTGTCATTTATATATGGTGTGATTGCCACTATGACCAACGACTGAATAATGTACAGTGTATGGGTCTGTATGATTTATGAAGAATGAGCAAGATTCATGATTTTATTGTACACTCTAAAAGTTTACACTGTTACAAGTGGCAAAACCCAAACATGAGAGGCACCTCACCTGACAAAATAGAATGCAAAGAGCTATCTGATTGATTGAATGGTGTTTAACAACACTTCCCACACTGTTGTGCGAATACATGGAGGTCATGTTTTATTGGTAGATAAAGCTACAGTGTCCGTAGAAAAATTCAATACATAATTTCTTTGCCAAAAAATACCAAACAGAAAGAAAAGGGGCTTCATACCCCAAGCCGATGTGTAATTATAATCATTCTAATCTATTCTCCGAGTAATATATATATATATTTAAATAGTTTGTTTCCTTTATTAAATATTTGGTTATGGAGAAGATGCAACAAAAAGTACATTTAAATAAAGATCAGCAATAATTTCCCGATGACTGAAATTTTTATTTCTGTTTACAGAATTACTTCCCTTTGAAAGTCACTTGTGCGTTTGTAAACAATGTCGGACACAAAAAATTGTGAAACACGTTAACTTTGACTCAAAAGTGCTAGCGTGTAGAAATGATGAATTTTTGGGTCAAGTTAACGTACAGAAAGCTGAATATTAATATTTTTCGAAAACTGCTACTCGGTTCATGTTGTTAATACCGTTTAAGTGTTAGACGTTGTAATATCTGAAGGTCAAAGTATTTTTGGCACAATTCAGTCGAAAATCTCCGTTTATGTATTTAATCTTTTTATTCAAAGGAGGCGAGTAGCACTTTTCTAATACTTTGGTATATAAGCTATCCACAGATAACAATATTTAGAAAAACAAGACTGTCTACACGCTAGCACTTTTGAGTTTACTGTTTTCACGTTTATAAATAGATTTTGAGTGTCACGTGATAACCACGTGATAATTTGAGAATGTTATTTTTGAAAACGAAAATTTATATTGTCAACTTACTAGCAAAACTAAAAAATATAACAAATTACACTATAAATGAGTCAAAAAGTCTTTTTATTAAAAGTCGAAATTTAAGTATCATTTTTTCATTTTTTCGAAAATACAGCATTAACATACCCGCGTACTCATAAGCTTTTCATTTCACAATAAAAAAATAGATATTTTTTTGTAAAACTTACTTGCCATTGAACTCATTAGATGGACTCAATCTTGAGCTTCCTGCTCTCATTGAGTGTGACATGATACCGAATAATCAAAATGAGATACCTACCTGTGACGTAGCTGCGAATTACCAAAACCTTGCATCCATTGCTCAATTCATACTTCCTCTTGATGCTGAGGCGAAAATATTACTTATTGGTAGAGATTGTCAAGCCATATCATGTCCACTATTGTTACTTTCGGTTTTAGGATGAAAAACATATTTGCAGTGGAGCTTTTACCATAATAATCAATCAATCTACTTAATTTCATCAAAATATGAAGTTACTTTTCAGGTAGACAAAGTTCAATTACACAAATATCTGCAGTTGGTGAGTAACAGAAATTTAACAGATACGCAACTCCTACTCAAGAAATTTCAGAGGATGCATGTAGAGTGACAGAATTAAAGTTTAATACAGCAACACATGAGCTCCTTTACAATGATAAACCAGTTTCTCATAAACACCCACAGCTATTTCTTCTAGATTTCATACAGTTTTTAATGTCACTTTGTGCCAGTGACAAACACATTGTGATTGCTGCTCATAACAATAGGCGCTTCGACAGTATCATACTGTTTAATCAGTTAAAATTTTATAAATTCTGGAATCACTTTTTGAGATATATTGTTGGATTCTGAGATACTTCACCATTTTTAAAATGTTATATCCAGAATTTGAAAATTACAAGCAAGAGTATATTGCTCAGAAACTGTTGAAGCTTACTCAGCTCACAACGCTTTAGATGATTGTAGAATGCTTTTGTCTCCTGTAAAGAAAATTGATGTTCTCCTATCTGACTATTTTACAGCAGTCACAAAGTTACATTTCGTGGTGTGCAACGGAATAAAGAGTCATTAGAACACTTGTTAAGAAATAAGGTCCTCTCTAGAACTATTTTCAAGAATCTTGAAGATTCAACATTGACTTACAATCATCTGGAAACTTCTTATCGTAGAGATGGATTCGATGGTCTGTTTTATTTGTTGAGTGAAAAGACCGGCAGTGGAAAGGCCAGAAGTAGTTACAATCGTCGAGTGATCCAAAAGATAGCTTACTTTTTTTTCTAATGAAGAATGGTGTTATTACTGTACAAACATGGAACATGTATTGATAAATAGGGCTGCATTTAATATTTACCCCCCCCCCCCCCCCCCCCCCCCCGCTTCAAACACAATAGGGGTTTACTGTTAAACCTCTGTCTGTCCCATAAATATATTTGTCTCATTTATCTGAGGAACTTCAAGACGAGGATTTCTGATATTTTATTGCAGGGTTTATATATTAAAGTAAGCTTTAACCTGTGGTGCATTTTAAGATTCATCACTAAACAACTTCCTGTTTAACAATAACTAGTATGATTGTACACATGACAGCAAAGTTGATTTTTTTTTGTCACATATTTCTACTATATAAGGATTTATAAAATTTTGTTTTAGGGTATATATAAGTCAGCCAATACCATGTGATTCTTTTTCAGATTCATCGATCTACAACATCCCGTTTATCTAACACTTGAAGTATTTCACACATGATAGCAATGTAGAAAATTTCAGTCACATTTTCCCCAGGAACAACTTAATTTACCAAGATTTCTGAAATTTCAACAACTTTCTTTTTTATAAGGGAGGTATCATCTAATACAATTATCCCCAAGGGTGACTGGGGTATAGAAATATGGTCACTTGGTCTTCTCCCGACCGGCAGTAAAACGCTTGCCGAAGTGGGGCGTCCGTTTGACTGTGCGGGATGTATCAAGTTCGCAGTCACGTCCGGTCAGAAGGGGGACGTTAAATCCGATGCCTCGTGTAAAGAGAGTGCCACCCTCTTTGCACGTTAAGAACCCTTGCAACAACTCTTTGAGGGGTCCGTGGGTGGCCAGTTGCAAGGCAAAATTTATGTCCCTATCCAATATACCCTCATTTTCCAGTGGCAGTCCAAATGTCCCCGACCATCATCCTAGATGTCCTCTATTACAACAACCTAGCTATTGTATTTATTGTGAACTTGTTCTCGTCCTGAATATGCATGAAATATTTGCCACTGGACGTTAAGCAACCAACAATCAATCAATCAATCCATAATGTATGCCTTAGTAGTATTTGTCAATGGTCAGCCTGGAGAGTTTTTAAGACGAGGGACACTAAGTCCCATCAATTATTGGTATTGGTCAAAAGTTAGTTATGTCAGTCGATGTGGGTGTGAATGATGATACAGATGATGTAACACCTGTACATATACCATGTTCATCCACTCCTGTCCACTCAAGATCAGAGAAACCAGAAGTATTGAAACTCCTCCCAAGGTATCCTTTGAGCAGTGAACATCATTCAGTAAATGTGACCGTTTGGCGGTTACTGTTGAGAATCTGCAAAATCTTAACCAGAACAACTACCAGCTATATTTACGGCTTTACCAGGTATATATGCATTTAAATTACATTTTAATTGTTAGATACCAGTTGTGCAATATTGTTTATATTCTTTTTCATTGATACAACATGTCACAATGAGTATAAATTGAATTTTGTTGTTGTTCTCTTATACGGGGGAGGTGTTTACCAACAAAAGAGAAAAGATATACCTTAGTAATACATAACTGATCATGTCGATAATAAGACAAGGGGATGACCTTTTCCTCAGGCACCAAAAAAAAAAAAAACTAACAATAATCTTGATGTTCATACAAATGCTTTTTATGTCACAGTTAATCTTTGAGTATTTAAGATTGACATTTATTGATAAGAAATTCAGATAACAGTTGGGAAGTGAAACTTTATATTCCAGGGTTTTGCAAATACTGTTTATTTATTTTCATTTTATAACTAGAAAGATAAGGTCACTGAACTTTAACAATGATCAAACATCACCTCATTGTCAGAGTTTCTGTTGATTTTGTAGATATCAATGAAGAATTATGAGTTACAGAACAAGGTTACTGAAAAAGCAGCAAACTATTTGAAATGGGCTCCAGATAGACGGGGCGGGAGGTTGGGGGGGGGGGGGGGGGGGGGGAGAAAGAAGTAAAGTTTTTAGATACTATATTCCTATAATAATCAATGCAATTGGAAGTACATAACCTCAGAGTTCAGCCAGTTAAAACAGATTTCCAATTTCTAGTGAGAAAAGAAACTGACAATTTTGACCTTCAGATTCACTTTCATTTTAATAATGTCAATTCACTTAATTTGAGTAATTCAGGATGTTGTCTTTTTTTATAGTTTAAAATGGAATTTACCGAACTTATCGATGAAGTACTGTTTGCCATGCAGCACATAGAATCGCTAGATATGCTCTATGTTCCCTGTGGGTTGTGCGAGCAGGACTCCGTGTGTAAAAAAAAAGAGGTCGTGGCACTCAATGAGTAGAGTTTCTTCAATACTTTTCATGTTGATAGAGAATTGGCGGCCCTGTACCACACACTGTTACACAGTGATGTGTTTTCCAATAGGTTGATGTTGCACTTTAAGGGGCGCAAGAATTGTTTTGTCGCAAGCACTGTTTTATCGTGCTATTTGCTAGGTGAAAAACTCAATGTAGAAAATGAACAACATGGATTAAATATCATGGTCATATCAGATGGTATACTAACGCACAGGTAAGTTTAAATATTTAGTCTATTAACACGTTTCAGACCTGATTTTTTTAATAAATTTGAGACCTCTAACAAAGAAAATTAATTAATTGATAAGCTACATGTATAATGTATAACAATCTTGCTTGGTTCAATGTCTACTGCGGATTTAAATTGCAGATGGTGTAGAAATTTGTAGTGGTGGAGTTTATTGATGATAAGTCTTTTGAGCTTGTGCCTCAACCGTAGATAGAGAGCAGCACAGAGGTACTTGTCCAGAACTTTTGCATGATAGTTTTATAAGTCACCAGATTACACCCGCTAAATCGCGGGCATTCAGAGCGTCTTTGGAAGTACAAATGTATGTACAATATTTAATGACTGGGCAATTTCAGGAAAGGTATTAAAAGTCAAAGGTACTTGGCTTTTTTTTCCCCTCCTCAGGTGGCCTGTTACAAGGCAAAATTACTGTTCCTATCCAATATACCATCTTTTTCCGGTGGCAGTCCAAATTTCTCCGACCATCATCACAGGTGGCCTCTATTGTATCATCAACCTACCTATTGTATTTATTGTGAACTTGTTCTCGTCCTGAATATGCATGAAATATTTGCCACTGGACGTTAAGCAACCAACAATCAACAATCAATCTAATACAATTTTTCAAAAGTTTAATGGTAAATGTGTAGGTGCTATCATATATAACTTGAAAGTGCAAGTAAAGTCAGATTTTCTCTTATATAAAATTGAATCTGTCGTTCTTCAAATGTACAACAAAAACTGTCTCTGACCAGCCCTCCACCTTGACCCACCTCGAGGCAGTATTTAATGATATATACTCAAAATTGCAAAACAAAGACACTCTCCTAATCTTCTTACAATCATTACTATTGATTGACGCAAAACTTGGTGGCAAGAAAACCTATTTTCAAGAATGGAGAATGAAATATTTATAGCCATTTGTATTTCAGACCAGATTCATGAATGGTAAAAGATGAAAAATGTCTAACCATATATCATTTTCTTTTGAGCTAGATGTTGGAGAAAGAACGATGTGTGGAGAATGTGTTTGTCAAAGTTAGACAAGAGGCACATAGGGTCATTGTTTTCATTGATACATGTATTAATATTATTCTAAAAAAAAAGATTTTCAACTTTACAAATAGCCAATCCTCGTTACAAGTGTATGAACAATGTGATTACTGTGTTTTATTTTTGTACTATCAATTCCAAGTTTACTTTCCACAGCAGTCACTGAGAGTGACAGAGGGATTTCACTTCGTACCGGAGCACATATTTTCCTAGGTGAATTCTAGGAGGAAATAGTTATCAAAGGTACCAGGATTATAATTTAGTACGCCAGACGCGCGTTTCGTCTACATAAGACTCATCAGTGACGCTCATATCGAAATAGTTATAAATTAAACAAATACAAAGTTGAAGAGCATTGAGGATCCAAAATTCCAAAAAGTTGTGCCAAATACGGCTAAGGTAATCTATGCCTGGGATAAGAAATCCTTAGTTTTTCGAAAAATTCAAAGTTTTGTAAACAGGAAATTTATAAAAATGACCACATAATTGATATTCATGTCAACACCGAAGTGCTGACTACTGGGCTGGTGATACCCTCGGGGACGAAACGTCCACCAGCAGAGGCATCGACCCAGTGGTGTAAATAGTTATCAAAGGTACCAGGATTATAATTTAGTACGCCAGACGCGCGTTTCGTCTACATAAGACTCATCAGTGACGCTCATATCGAAATAGTTATAAACCAAACAAATACAAAGTTGAAGAGCATTGAGGATCCAAAATTCCAAAAAGTTGTGCCAAATACGGCTAAGGTAATCTATGCCTGGGATAAGAAATCCTTAGTTTTTCGAAAAATTCAAAGTTTTGTAAACAGGAAATTTATAAAAATGACCACATAATTGATACTCATGTCAACACCGAAGTGCTGACTACTGGGCTGGTGATACCCTCGGGGACGAAACGTCCACCAGCAGAGGCATCGACCCAGTGGTGTAAATAGTTATCAAAGGTACCAGGATTATAATTCAGTACGCCAGACGCGCGTTTCGTCTACATAAGACTCATCAGTGACGCTCATATCGAAATAGTTATAAACCAAACAAATACAAAGTTGAAGAGCATTGAGGATCCAAAATTCCAAAAAGTTGTGCCAAATACGGCTAAGGTAATCTATGCCTGGGATAAGAAATCCTTAGTTTTTCGAAAAATTCAAAGTTTTGTAAACAGGAAATTTATAAAAATGACCACATAATTGATATTCATGTCAACACCGAAGTGCTGACTACTGGGCTTTGCCCCTCCATGTTTTGTCACTTCAAGTATGCGAAACATATTTCCCGATGATTCCAGATGGGTTATTTCGAATGATATTTATAAGATGTTCTGTTACATTATTTTATTCATTTTCATTTATGCTATTCATTAAATTGATCAGGCTTAGCAGATTGTTAACTAACTCTTTCGTGTCGTGAAGCTTTCCTTTCCAACTGATTAAAATGTTTGTTGTTGTGATCAAGATTGATGTGTTCTTTACCATATGTATTTTTGACTTCAAAGCTGAAAGTTTATCCTATTTAGTTCTAATTTTTTTACCAATATTTTCTTCAATTCTCTTGATTTTTTCCAAATTCCAATAGTTTCCAAAATTTTTAAGCATTTTACATTTCGTAAGCCTTCTATTTTCCTCTCCTATTGTTGTAGTCTTTTTTTTTTCTTCTATTATTTTAAGTCTATTTTCATGTAGTTGTACCCGCGCTTTAAAAAAAAGGGGGTATACTGTTATACCTCTGTCTGTCCTTTCGTCAGTCCGTCCGTCCCATGAATATATTTCGTCGCATTTTTCTCAGGAACTACAATACAAGGATTTCTGAAATTTGGTTTCAGGATTTATCTAAGTCAGCTTTACCGTGTGATGCGTTTTCAGAATGATCACTTGACAACTTCCTGTTTACCGAACACTTGTATGATTTTACACATGATAACCAAGTTGAAAATTTTCGTCACATTTTCCTCAGGAACTACAATACAAGGATTTCTGAAATTTGGTTTCAGGATTTATATAAGTCAGCTATACCGTGTGATGCGTTTTCAGATTCGTCACTCGACAACTTCCTGTTTACCGAACACTTGCATATTTTTACAATATTAATATTATCCACATGCGGCGGGGGCATCATCAGTGAGCAGTAGCTCGCAGTTTCACTTGTTTTTTCTGTTTCAATTTTGAAAGATTAATAAATGTTAAATTATTTCGTACTGCTCATTTATGAATTCACCATTTTGCGATTCTTTTTTAACCATTCAGCTGTCTTATTGTTTTTATACAACAATTTTGATGCAACTGTGCGTAAGCTACAATGTGGAGCATGTTTCAGTTCCGCATCAAGTTGACCAAATACTCTCTCTACTGAAATATTGTCAGGATTATACAGTGCAAACACAATAAAAGGTAGGACAGTAGTATATATTTGGATTGGATTTTTATTCCGCTAATTGAAAAACATGATCTCGATATTTAAGAAAATTTTGACAAAAATCATGGTGCCAATTTTACGTGACGGCGACTATAAAGAAAGAGGGCATCTGTGTTTCATCATCACTAAAATGAATGAGAAACAACAGAAACCTCTCTTTCCCTGGGTAGTTCTATTTCATCTGAACGAGAACAAACACGATTTTCAGGGTTAATTTCAAAAGTCTTGTAAGATGTTTGTTTAGATGATGTGACGTTATTCACACTTTCTTATTTATCTGACCCAGTCATCCTAATAATAACAGAATCAGTTGGATCATTTGCACATGAACTTGCTGTAACAATTATACTAAAGTGGCTTCTACATACACAGCAGGTGCAAGCCTCGAGTAAATAGAGAACATGATCTGCTAGAGTATAGGAAATAGTGCTGTCTGGCAGTATTTCACAATTATAACAAGTAATGTATCTATACATAATGGCATAACGACAATTATCAAAACTGTACAATGTCTGCCAATTACCACCCAGGGTCAAGTTATCACCAGTTGCCATTTCTGTAATGTGCAATAAAACAGTTTTTCTAATATTTTCTCAAACTATCTACATGTAGGTCTATATTTGAGATTTTTTTCTTTTACAACAAACTTTGCAATTTTTAGATAAAGCTGTGGTTGTTTCAATTTTATTTCTAAAACCTTTGTCAATAGATATTAGAAAATTGTCTTGATCAAATGACCGATTAAAAGTAACACCGTATACAATTATCCAAAAAAATGTCAAATTAACAGTAAAATGTTAAAAAATTACCATGAAAGGTCAAATCTGAATGAATATCAAAAAGTAGAAAAAATTACTGAAAAAATAGAACTGAGAAAATGGTATTATTTTTAAATAAAGCTGTGGTTTTTTCAATTTTCCTTCTAACACATTTGTCAATACATGTAAGAAATTCATCTTGATCAAATGACCGATTTAAGGTAACATTGTTTACAATTATCCAAAAAAAATGTCAAATTTACAGAATGTTTTAAAAATTACCAATAAAGGTCAAATCTGAATGAATATCAAAAAGTAGAAAAATGTACTGAAATAATAATACTGAGAAAATGGTGTAATTTTTAAATAGAGCTGTGGTTGTTTCAATTTTACTTCTAAAACATTTGTAAATCGATATTAGAAAATTGTCTTGATCAAATGACCGAGTAAAAGTAGCATCGTATACAATTATCCAAAAAAATGTCAAATTAACAGTAAAATGTTAAAAAATTACAATAAAGGTAAAATCTGAATGAATATAAAAAAGTAGAAAAAATTACTGAAAAAATAGTGGAGAAAATAGTGTAATTTTTAAGTAAAGCTGTGGTTGTTTCAATTTTACTTCTAATACATTTGTCAATACATATTATACAATTATCTTGATCAAATGACCGATTTAAAGTAGCATCGTATACAATTATCCAAAAAAATGTCAAATTAACAGTAAAATGTTAAAAAATTACAATAAAGGTCAAATCTGAATGAATATCAAAAAGTAGAAAAAATTACTGAAAAAATAGTAGAGAAAACTTTGCAATTTTTAAAAAAAGCTTTGGTTGTTTCAATTTTACTTTTAATACATTTGTCAATACATATAAAAAAAATTGTCTTCAAATGTCCGATTTAAGGTAACATCGTATACAATTATCCCAAAAAATGTCAAATTTACAGTTAAGTGTTGGAAAAATTATCATTAAAGGTCAAATCTGAATGAATATCTTTAAAGGAGAAAAATTTACTAAAAAAATGTTACTGGGAAAACGTTGCAATTTTTAAATAAACCTTTGGTTGTTTCAATTTTATTTTTAAAACATTTGTCAATAAATATTAGAAAATTATCTTGATCAAATGACCGATCTAAAGTAACATCGTTTACAATTATCCAAAAAAATGTCAAATTTACAATAGAATGTTTTAAAAATTACCAATAAAGGTCAAATCTGAATAAATATCAAAAAGTAGAAAAAATTACTGAAAAAATAATACTGAGAAAATGGTGTAATTTTTAAATAAAGCTGTGGTTGTTTCAATTTTACTTCTAATACATTTGTCAATACATATAAAATTGTCTTGATCAAATGACCGATTTAAAGTAGCATCGTGTACAATTATCCAAACAAAATGTTAAATTAACAGTAAAATGTTAAAAAATTACAATAAAGGTCAAATCTGAATGAATATCAAAAAGTAGAAAAAATTAATGAAAACATAGTAGAGAAAACGGTGTAATTTTTTAATGAAGCTGTGGTTGTTTCAATTTTACTTCTAATACATTTGCATTTGTCAAAACATATAAAAAAATGGTCTTCAAATGACCGATGTAAGGTAACATCGTATACAATTATCCCAAAAAATGTCAAATTTACAGTAAAATGTTGAAAAATTATCATTAAAGGTCAAATCGGAATGAATATCTATGAAGTAGAAAAGTTTACTACAGCAATGTTACAGAGAAAACTTTGCAATTTTTAAAAAAAGCTGTGGTTGTTTCAATTTTACTTTTAATACATTTGTCAATACATATAAAAAAAAATTGTCTTCAAATGTCCGATTTAAGGTAACATCGTATACAATTATCCAAAAAATATCAAATTTACAGTTAAGTGTTGAAAAAATTATCATTAAAGGTCAAATCTGAATGAATATCTATAAAGGAGAAAAAATTACTAAAAAAATGTTACTGAGAAAACGTTGCAATTTTTAAATAAACCTGTGGTTGTTTCAATTTTATTTCTAAAACATTTGTCAATAAATATTAGAAAATTATCTTGATCAAATGACCGATTTAAAGTAACATCGTATACAATTATCCAAAAAAAAATGTCAAATTTACAGTAAAATGTTGAAAAATTACCAATAAAGGTCAAATCTGAATGAATATCTATTAAGGAGAAAAAATTACTAAAAAAATGTTACTGAGAAAACGTTGCAATTTTTAAATAAACCTCTGGTTGTTTCAATTTTATTTCTAAAACATTTGTCAATAAATATTAGAAAATTATCTTGATCAAATGACCGATCTAAAGTAACATCGTTTACAATTATCCAAAAAAATGTCAAATTTACAATAGAATGTTTTAAAAATTACCAATAAAGGTCAAATCTGAATAAATATCAAAAAGTAGAAAAAATTACTGAAAAAATAATACTGAGGAAATGGTGTGTACTTTTCAAATAAAGCTGTGGTTGTTTCAATTTTACTTCTAACGCAGGGGTGTTAAGGTCGTTTCAAGAAAATTTCCATTTTTATACACACAAAAAAATCATATTGTACTCAAAGTGAGTTTTCTCTGCCTAAAAGCCAAAATACACGTCATATGAGTAATCGGGGGGAAAAGGGTCTATTCTTATTTATATTACAAACTTTTATTTTTAGAAAAATATAAATACACTAGTGTCACGTGACTTTAAACTGAAAGTAAAGACATTTCCCAAAAAAGTCAAAAGTGCAGGTGCAAGATGAAATCGGATCGCCCTGATTTTGGGCTCGTTGTAATAAGGATAAGTTGTTTTACTGGAAAAGTGCTGCCACTTAATTTTCATTAGAGGTTTTGTAATTAAAAAACAATAAAACATGGAGGATTTAATCGATTTATTGATTTTTTGGCACTTCGGGTTGTGAAATTTCTTTTACACGAACGCTATATAACTAGTAGCAGCACTTTTCGAAAAGTTTAAAATGTGGCCTTTCTACCAATACCAGCATGCAGTGGGTTGGTATAGCTCTTGCACCTGC
This sequence comes from Mytilus edulis, assembly GCA_019925275.1. NCBI lineage: Eukaryota > Metazoa > Mollusca > Bivalvia > Mytilida > Mytilidae > Mytilus > Mytilus edulis. The sequence continues at coordinate 33,519,853 of CM034354.1, forward strand.
ACTTTTCAATTATTCTAACATGTTGTAGCATAATCGCCCTAAAATGCACGAAAAAAGCGTTTGAAAGACCCTCTAGTAGTCGGATCGGCTGACGGGAAAACTACGGTATATTTTGTTTTCACCGGCGTTTCATTTGATAATATGTTTGTGCGAAGTTTGAAACAACTATTGTCTTATTGCTATTTAAATTATTGAAGGCAAAAAACATAATTATTCAGGTCATTATTATACACCCCAAACGTGGGTTACATGCATGTAGTGTTGGGGCATGCAGCCTTCCCCCCTTTTTTGTTCAAATCCGGAATCGCATCTCTGGTGCTTGTATAGTTCTTGTTCTACAAATCAAAGTTCAATATATAAATTAATTTAATAGATAAGCCTACAAGGTCATTATTATACACCCCATACGTGGGTTACATGCATGTAGTGTTGGGGCATGCAGCCTTCCCCCCTTTTTTTGGTTCAAATCCGGAATCGCATCTCGTGTGCTTGTATAGTTCTCGTTCTGCAAGTAAAAGTTCATTATATAAATTTTAATAGATTAGCCTACTAGGTCTCTTCTAGTGTTTGTGTATTGTGAATCATTAACATTTTAATGAAAAAGGCTGCATTAATAAAGAAATTGGGTGTGTCATTGGTAATGTTTAAATTATAAATATACTTAACTCCTACCTGCATCACATCAATAGATGGAGATTTTATTTGTTGAATATCTCCTGCTTATCAAGTGTGACTGGTATCAATTGTAAATCATGATTTGTCACTTTTAGATTCATTCTGGTGATTCTTTTGCATCTATTTTCACCAGCTGCTATGCCAGTTTTTTTGTATGGCTTGCTTTTTTTATTATTATGTCGGACTCCATAGTTATTTCCTGCGTCTTATTACACAGAATATTCCCTTTCAACCAATCTGGAGCAGTATTTGACTTATTCTAATATCCTTACAGTTACTTGGTAAAATTATTCTGCCCTACTTTTACTGATTTTATTATGTTTGTAATTCAAAGGCATACATTTTAAAATTTGTACACCAGCATTAACATTGGGGATATAATTCCTTTTTTCATAGAATGTGTGAGTTTCAATATTTGCACAAACTACCTTTTGGAGTAAAGATTAAAAGATAAGACATTGAGAACCCCAAATTTAAAAAAAAACAAACTTTGTGCTCTATAATTTATGCTTCCACTACATGTATATACCAGTTTCAAAAATTATTTCAGATGCATACATTGTATACGACTTATTTTAATCTCATCTGATTTGTTTCAGATTTAGGTATATATGTACAGTGTAAATTGTACCTATGATTCAATCTGCAGCCTTGTAAATATATCATCTAAATTTCTCAACCTCAAAAGACATCAAAGAATACAATTCTATCATGAAGTTGGAAATAGGGACCTATTTTTTACTGCCGCTCATTTCATATTAAATTCCTGCCTTCTGTGCAAAGTGTCCACCAATACAAATGGACAGCAAAGAAATAGTCGTATGTGCTTATGTGACATTCAGCACAATCAATCAATTGTGTTTTCATTATTAAGTGCCATAATATTTTAATTCAGGTTCATCATGTTCATCTCAAAGATGTTAAAATCAGAAAACTTATTTCTTATCAACTGCTGAGATTGGAGTCAACTGAAATGGTATTTCTTTTCTGTCCTAATAGAATAAATTTTATGTACCAGAATACACATCTAAATACAGAATTAACTAACTTAATATAATTTATACATAACCACAATCCCGAAGTGTCAGATCAATCAGAATGAATCGATTTCCATGATATAGGGGAAAGGACAATTAGTCAGACGGAAACTCATAAAATGATACAATGTACATTTTTGTATGTACGTGTTAACCATGGTAACGGTTATAGAACTACAATGTACTGCCTACCAAAAATCATGGGTTAATCTTTACCTGACCCAATCACAAAAAATAACACAACTTAAAAAAAAGTCTTAATTGTTAATCAAAACTTCATTGGCAATTATACCACATCATCTTTTTTTTAATGAAATTCTAGCTGTACTACATATACATACATGTAATTACATGTATGATGCATTCAAATTTAAAATATATAGAAAGTAATTTCTGTCTGTGTGTTGGAAATGGTGTCTTATTGCCATACAAATGTACATGTAAAATGTATTATGTATGCACATGATGCATATGGTAATATAATGCTGTACATGTATATCTAACATCAGTTGCTAATCTTGCTAGATATAAGAATTTTTTATACTGTGGAAATATTCCATCACAAGTTTCCAAGTATACCATGTATACCAGCAGAAAATTAAATGCATATGAACATGTTAATGTACATATGTACAAAAGAGCAGCTACATGATAAATGCAAGCAAAAAAAATATCCAACATTTTTTGGTTCAAACATTCTGTGGATGTTACATTTGTACATTTGTACAGAGGTCTTGCTCAGTATTGAAGGCCAACATCAATATGACCAACAACTGAAATCAAAACACTTTATAATGCTTTTGAACATTTTGTAAACCTGTATAGTCTGTGTTATGAAATGAGATTGAAATATAAACCATGACAAACTATGATTTTCTTGTTCTCTGGTGGCTAATACATGTATATGACTAGTTGTTCTCTGATTGAGAGTTGTTTCATTGGCAAGCATATGTCATGTATGTCATATTCTTACTTTTATAATTACATGTACATGTAACTACATACTAGGTGGTGCATCAGTGAATTGCATGCTTACATTTGTACATGTACAATGTACATGATGTAATTTGTATATGTCTGAAATGTACATATGATATCTGTAAGTTTTCTGGTAGGATTAATATCTATATTGAATTACTTTTTACATCGCTTTCCTGTAATTGCCATAAAAATAACAAAACACTCATAGAAGTTTTTAATGAATATTTCAAAATTCCCCTTTACCATGTTTACAGTTCAACTGAATATCATATGTCTATCTGTAGATCTCTCACTCGTCTTGGTTAGATATTGCAGATTTTTTAAAACATTTCATGAAAGAGACATAAAATTACATTTCTGACATCCGTGAAATACAATATTTTAACTGAAATCCTTTTTGAAACTCCTATTTTAAGACTATTCACAAATCTCCAAACGGCCTTTATTATGTATATTTGGTATTCCTTTTAACTGTCACATGTGTCAAGTAAAAACTCTTTAAGATGGTATACATCAACTTCAATAATGATGAAAAAGAAGTTAAATTGTCCAATTAATAACATTCCTCTCTATTTCAGCATCAATACACTAAATTCCAATTCATTTGGTTTTGAAACAGTCAATGCTTCTACTTAGTACGGTGCATTATGTAGAATTGCTGTCATTTTTCTATTTTTCATGGACATATTTGGTGGCTTTCTAGACAAATTTTAATCAGATCTTCCATAATGGCCATGATGAGTTATAAGTAACTTTTAACTGGTGTCTGACTGCAGGTCTTCATCCCTGAAATATGAAAATGCAAATATAATACAAGTACAATGTATATATCAAATGAAATTTTCAATATGAGAAAAGTAATCAAAAGTTAGTGCAAACATACTTCTTCAAAAAGTACTGTTAAAATGCAAACAAAATAATTCTCGTCCTTTTTTACCAGTAGTAATTAGATATAGGAAGATGTGGTGTGAGTGCCAATGAGACAACTCTCCATACAAATAACAATTTAAAAAGTAAACCATTATAGGTTAAAGTACGGCCTTCAACACGGAGCCTTAGCTCACACCGAACAACAAGCTATAAAGGGCCCCAAAATTACTAGTGTAAAACCATTCAAACGGGAAAACCAACGGTCTAATCTATATAAACAAAACGAGAAACGAGAAACACGTATATATTACATAAACAAACGACAACTACTGTACATCAGATTCCTGACTTAGGACAGGTGCAAACATTTGCAGCGGGATTAAACGTTTTAATGGATCCAAACCTTCTCCCTTTTTCTGAAACAATAGCATAACATCACAACAAAGAAAAACATACGATAAAATATCAATTGGCAGACTTAACTCAATCAAAAAACGTATGATTAAACAATGAATGTCTTCATTCAACATTTGAACAAAAAATAAATTTTCCAAACACATTTTAATAAGGCGCACTATGTAAAATGTAATAAATATTTAAATATTATGTTGAACTTCATTATTTTGTATCTCCTTTTCCAAATGTGAACAGTGACAGGAATACTTCAATATCAACATGATCAATATCAAGAATCCACAAGAAATTTTAGCTAGTAAGTTCAGTATATTATTATTATCATGGTTATAGGCATATCTGTCATGTCTGTGTAAATAAATATTACTGCTCGTACATATATATACAGACACTGAAGGACGCCTCCGGGTGCGGGAATTACATGTTGGTGACCTTCTGCTGTTTTTTTTTTTTTATTTGGTCGGGTTGTTGTCTCTTTGACACATTCCCCATTTCCATTCTCAATTTTACTTCATTTTGAATTCAGAAATTATCATGATTTATATTAAGTACATTAATTATTGTATTGCAATTCTTGAAGAATGGAAAAAAAAAAGTGAATTTGTAGGATACTTATACAAGTGAATCTTATTTACTTGTACATGTTGTATGGGTAAACCAAAAAATGGCATAGTTATGTCCCTTACACATTCAGAATGTTTTACATTGTACTTGTTTTATATCCTTTTTTCTTTCTTGTATTCTTGAGATTTCTTTGCACTAATATAATTTTAAATTGTGTACTCTCTGCAGATGTCTTTACCAATCATTTAAGTGTAATTTCATAGACAATGAAAATCCCATTTGTCTGCTATCTTCACAACACTGCTCATTTACAAGCCTCAAAGGAGCAATTTTTGAAGGCCTTGCACAAATATACAAGATCTTTGCTCAATCAATTTCTTTGATGGATTCATATAATGAGATGAAACATTGAACTTAAAATAAAAAAAAAATTGAGCTAAACTGGGAAAAATCACCATGATCATTAAAGGCATGATTCACATCTCAAAACTTGAGGATTTTTTTTAGGATTGAAAGAAATGTTTACATGGTTTACTTGTACAAGTAAATTTTTGAGAAAATTAAGGCTAGATTATTCAAACATTATCTATTTACTTATATGTGTTATGTGTATTTTTTTTACTTCTTCAAGTAAATAAAATAAACTTGTACAAATACATGTAGTACCCCTGACTATGTATGTGTCTGTAATATTTAATTGAGCACTTGTTTGTTGCTGTTTGTTTGTTTGTTTGTTCATTCACTTTTTTCTCACATAAATAAGGCCATTAGTTTTCTACTTCAACAGGTTTATTAATATTATGATTTGGCGCCTTTTAGAGAAGACAATGTGGCAGAATGTGTTTTTCTCATTGTTGAAGGCCATAAGGCCTAAATGATGACATATATATAGTTTTTAATTTCTGTTTAACTTGGGACCCTTCAGGTGAGTCGTCCCATTGTACATGTACAATAGTTAGATCATGTAGATAATTGCAGGATAAAACAATTTACCTGTCTATAATACATGTAATGAAGCTCTCCAAATTCAAACCATTACTTTATATTTCATCACAGCTTGAATGGCATACTGTAACCTCAATCCTGTTATTGTCAGGTGACCTAAAAAAAAAAAAGAGAATGTAATTATATACTTTTTTTTTAAAATAAAGGAGCATGAAAAATTGAAAACAGCAGGTTCAATAATTTCATGCGTCCATAGCACTTTTCTGGCTGAGTCTGGATTTACCTTCATCAGGAACGCTCAAAGCCAAACATTTAAAATCCAAAGATGTACAAGTAGTGAATAAAATTACAGAGCTATATGTCATGTATGTCAAAAATAGTATGAACCTGTGTATACATCGTAACATGTATAATCATGATAATGAATCATATATTTTTTAAAATAAAGAAATCACTTTTGCCATACAATAGAAATACAATGTAGGAAGATGTGGTGTGAGTGCCAATGAGACAACTCTCTATCATGTCCATCCAAATAACAATTTATAAAAGTAAACCATTATACATGTAGGTCAATGTATGGCCTTCAACACGGAGCCTTGGCTCACATCAATAAACAAGCTATATAGGGCCCCAAAATTACAAGTGTAAAACCATTCAAACAGGAAAACAAACGGTCTAATCTATATAAAAAACAAGAAACGAGAGACACTTATAAATTACATAAACAAACGATAACTACTGTACATCAGATTCCTGACTTAGAACAGGTGCAAACATTTGCAGCGGATTAAATGTTTTAATGACGATGTTTATATTAATGCAAATTAAATGAACCCAGGATATGCATGTTGCTAATTTTTGTTCGTCTTAATGTAATTTTTATGATTAACTAGAAGTGCTGAGAACACTGCTCACAATAGCCAGCCCCCTCCCCCACAAAAAATATAAAATACTATAAAACAAACAAGTGAATCTGTGAGCTACTGATCACTTTTGATACCCCCATACACTTTAAGAATTTTAAGGTACACAGGAATTTGTTGAGTGATGAATATGAAAAAGCATCACACGGTATTGCTGACTCATATAAACCCTCAAACCAAATTTAAGAAGTCCATGTTATTTTCCTGAGAAAGATGCGACGAAAAATATTCAATTCTGGAACAGACAGACAGACTGACTTTAATATACCGTCAAAATTGACCGTTTCTAAACAGGCTGTGGCCTTTTCCATTTAATAAATGATATGATTTGCATCCGTTCATGCTTGTACACAATTGTCTGTTATAACAGAATACACAGCTTTATTACAAGTGGTTTTTTTTCCTGCCTCTTGGACATGAGGTCTCGCAATGAAAATTTTAAAAATACCATTATGGCTCGATTCTGTTTACTGGGGATATACATGTATATAGCTGAACACTGAACAGGGACACAGTTCAGATATTTGATATCATCCATGTACTCTAATTTTAGAGGGAAAGTGGATGCAGTGACTATTCAATTTTAATACGGATTATAATTATTATATATACTGTATAAAAATGATATGTCATGTACATGATGTATGTCAAAAGCACGAGAAGTTAAAGAGTATGACAGGAAACAAGGAAAATAAATAAGGGGAAACATGAAGCACACATCAAGTCATCCTACTAAACACGAAACATAGAAGATAAAACGTCTGAACACGAAAACAAGTTGGTGACCTTCTGCTATTGTCTGTTCTATGGTTGGGTTGCTGTCTCTTTGACACATTTTAATACGAAAGACACCGAACATATGTTCTCATAGTTTATGACTTTATTCATTATAGGTTGAAAAATACACAGTGGCGGATCCAGGAATTTTCATAAGTGGGGGCCCACTGACTGACCTAAGAGGGGGCCCGCTTCAGTCACGCTTCAATGATTCCCTATATAAGCAACAAAATTTTTTCTCAAAAAGGGGGGGCCCGGGCCCCCTGCCCCCCCCCCCCCCTAAATCCGCCTCTGATACAGGCAAAGTTTAGATGTTTATGAAGTGTCCTATATTTTGACTTTAGTGGAACCTTATTATCTGATCTCTTAGTGCACAAGCCATTCCCTCTGCATTTTAGTATATATCTCTAGATTGTAATACCTGAAAGCGATAAATTACACCTAAGTCGTGTTTTGTCCTGACATTGGATCATATTGAATAAATTTTCCATTTGTTCTCATCAGTTTCTTCAACCAGGTCGTTATAATCTCAACTGACAAGTGCACGGCTACTTTAGTTATTTTCAATTAACCAACTTGCAAACTGCAAGCTTCGCAACTACATTGAATTTCCAAATAAGGTAAACAGGTGGGCGGAGCTTAAACTCCGCTTGCTATTTTTCTTTTGATAAATACAGCTTTCACTCAAATTATTTCCATTTATTGATGTGAAAATACATTATAATATTAAAAAAGACACCATATGCCATATATTTCATTATTCATGCAATACGCGTACCTTACCTATTGCTACATTTGTTACTGTGTCTGCAACGTCAAAAGTCGCCCGCCATTACACATTCTGATCTAGATAGGGGAAATAACTCCTGCACTGTTTTTTTTATTCGGTTTTGCGGGAAAACCACCTTAATGTCGCTGCGAATACATTTGTCAATACATATTATAAAATTATCTTGATCAAATGACCGATTTAAAGTAGCGCATCGTATACAATTAGCCAAAAAATATCAAATTAACAGTAAAATGTTGAAAAATTACCAATAAAGGTAAAATCTGAATGAATATCTATTAAGGAGAAAAAATTACTAAAAAAATGTTACTGAGAAAACGTTGCAATTTTTAAATAAACCTGTGGTTGTTTCAATTTTATTTCTAAAACATTTGTCAATACATATTATATAATTATGTTGATCAAATGACCGATTTAGAGTAACATCGTTTACAATTATCCAAAAAAATGTCAAATTTACAATAGAATGCTTTAAAAATTACCAATAAAGGTCAAATCTGAATAAATATCCAAAAGTAGAAAAATTTACTGCAAAAATAATACTAAAAAAATGGTGTAATTTTTAAATAAAGCTGTGGTTGTTTCAATTTTACTTCTAATACATTTGTCAATACATATTATATAAATATGTTGATCAAATGACCGATTTAAAGTAACATCGTATACAATTATCCAAAAAATGTCAAATTAACAGTAAAATGTTGAAAAATTACCAATAAAGGTCAAATCTGAATGAATATCTATTAAGGAGAAAAATTTACTAAAAAAATATTACTGAGAAAACGTTGCAATTTTTAAATAAACCTGTGGTTGTTTCAATTTTATTTCTAAAACATTTGTCATTACATATTAGAAAATTATCTTGATCAAATGACCGATTTAAAATAACATCGTATACAATTATCCAAAAAAATGTCAAATTTACAGTAAAATGTTGAAAAATTACCAATAAAGGTCAAATCTGAATGAATATCTATTAAGGAGAAAAATTTACTGAAAAAAATAATACTGAGAAAATGGTTGTACTTTTCAAATAAAGCTGTGGTTGTTTCAATTTTACTACTAATACATTTGTCAATACATATTATAAAATTATCTTGATCAAATAACCAATTTAAAGTAGCGCATCGTATACAATTAGCCAAAAAAATGTCAAATTAACAGTCAAATGTTGAAAAATTACCAATAGAGGTCAAATCTGAATGAATATCTATTAAGGAGAAAAATTTACTAAAAAAATATTACTGAGAAAACGTTGCAATTTTTACATAAACCTGTGGTTGTTTCAATTTTATTTCTAAAACATTTGTCAATACATATTAGAAAATTATCTTGGATCAAATGACCGATTTGAAATAACATCGTACACAATTATCCAAAAAAATGTCAAATTTACAGTAAAATATTGAAAAATTACCAATAAAGGTCAAGTCTGAATGAATATCTATTAAGGAGAAAAAATTACTGAAAAAAATAATACTGAGAAAATGGTGTACTTTTCAAATAAAGCTGTGGTTGTTTCAATTTTTACTACTAATACATTTGCATTTGTCAATACATATAAAAAAAAAATGGTCTTCAAATGACCGATGTAAGGTAACATCGTATACAATTATCCAAAAAATGTCAAATTTACAGTAAAATGTTGAAAAATTATCATTAAAGGTCAAATCAGAATGAATATCTATAAAGTAGAAAAATTTACTACAGAAATGTTACAGAGAAAACTTTGCAATTTTTAAAAAAAGCTGTGGTTGTTTCAATTTTACTTCTAATACATTTGTCAATACATATTATAAAATTATCTTGATCAAATGACCGATTTAAAGTAGCGCATCGTATACAATTAGCCAAAAAATGTCAAATTAACAGTAAAATGTTGAAAAATTAATAATAAAGGTCAAATCTGAATGAATATCTATTAAGGAGAAAAAATTACTAAAAAAATGTTACTGAGAAAACGTTGCAATTTTTAAAAAAAGCTGTGGTTGTTTCAATTTTACTTCTAATACATTTGTCAATACATATTATATAATTATGTTGATCAAATGACCGATTTAAAGTAACATCGTATACAATTATTCAAAAAATGTCAAATTAACAGTAAAATGTTGAAAAATTACCAATAAAGGTCAAATCTGAATGAATATCTATTAAGGAGAAAAAATTACTGAAAAAATAATACTGAGAAAATGGTTGTACTTTTCAAATAAAGCTGTGGTTGTTTCAATTTTATTTCTAAAACATTTGTCAATAAATATTAGAAAATTATCTTGATCAAATGACCGATTTAAAGTAGCATCGTATACAATTATCCAAAAAAAAATGTCAAATTAACAGTAAAATGTTAAAAAATTACAATAAAGGTCAAATCTGAATGAATATCAAAAAGTAAAAAAATTACTGAAAACATAGTAGAGAAAATGGTGTATTTTTTAAATAAAGCTGTGGTTGTTTCAATTTTACTTCTAATACATTTGCATTTGTCAATACATATAAAAAAAAAAATGGTCTTCAAATGACCGATGTAAGGTAACATCGTATACAATTATCCCAAAAAATGTCAAATTTACAGTAAAATGTTGAAAAATTATCATTAAAGGTCAAATCAGAATGAATATCTATAAAGTAGAAAAATTTACTACAGAAATGTTACAGAGAAAACTTTGCAATTTTTAAAAAAAGCTGTGGTTGTTTCAATTTTACTTCTAATACATTTGTCAATACATATTATAAAATTATCTTGATCAAATGACCGATTTAAAGTAGCGCATCGTATACAATTAGCCAAAAAATGTCAAATTAACAGTAAAATGTTGAAAAATTAATAATAAAGGTCAAATCTGAATGAATATCTATTAGGAGAAAAAATTACTAAAAAAATGTTACTGAGAAAACGTTGCAATTTTTTAATAAACCTGTGGTTGTTTCAATTTTATTTCTAAAACATTTGTCAATACATACATGTATTTGAAAATTATCTTGATCAAATGACCGATTTAAAATAACATCGTATACAATTATCCAAAAAATGTCAAATTTACAGTAAAATGTTGAAAAATTACCAATACAGGTCAAATCTGAATGAATATCTATTACGGAGAAAAATTTACTAAAAAAATGTTACTGAGAAAACGTTGCAATTTTTAAATAAACCTGTGGTTGTTTCAAATTTATTTCTAAAACATTTGTCAATAAATATTAGAAAATTATCTTGATCAAATGACCGATTTAAAGTAGCATCGTATACAATTATCCAAAAAAAATGTCAAATTAACAGTAAAATGTTAAAAAATTACAATAAAGGTCAAATCTGAATGAATATCAAAAAGTAGAAAAAATTACTGAAAACATAGTAGAGAAAATGGTGTATTTTTTAAATAAAGCTGTGGTTGTTCCAATTTTACTTCTAATACATTTGCATTTGTCAATACATATAAAAAAAATGGTCTTCAAATGACCGATGTAAGGTAACATCGTATACAATTATCTCAAAAAATGTCAAATTTACAGTAAAATGTTGAAAAATTATCATTAAAGGTCAAATCAGAATGAATATCTATAAAGTAGAAAAGTTTACTACAGAAATGTTACAGAGAAAACTTTGCAATTTAAAAAAAAAGCTGTGGTTGTTTCAATTTTACTTCTAATACATTTGTCAATACATATTATAAAATTATCTTGATCAAATGACCGATTTAAAGTAGCGCATCGTATACAATTAGCCAAAAAATGTCAAATTAACAGTAAAATGTTGAAAAATTACCAATAAAGGTCAAATCTGAATGAATATCTATTAAGGAGAAAAAATTACTAAAAAAATGTTACTGAGAAAACATTGCAATTTTTAAATAAACCTGTAGTTGTTTCAATTTTATTTCTAAAACATTTGTCAATAAATATTAGAAAATTATCTTTATCAAATGACCGATTTAAAGTAACATCGTTTACAATTATCCAAAAAAATGTCAAATTTACAATAGAATGTTTTAAAAATTACCAATAAAGGTCAAATCTGCATAAATATCCAAAAGTAGAAAAATTTACTGAAAAAATAATATTAAAAAAATGGTGTAATTTTTAAATAAAGCTGTGGTTGTTTCAATTTTACTTCTAATACATTAATATAGATTCTTGGTTTTATATTTGTGTGGTTTATCTACCGCCGGAAAATTCTGCACGATCGGTAAACATTCATGAATTTTTAGATTCAATAACATCTGATATTTATACAATTCAAAATGGTAGTCCTTTTTACTTATGTGGAGACTGGAACAGTCGGGTTGCAGATATACCGTATTTTTTAACGGGAATTGATAATTTACCTGAGCGACATGTTGTAGATTTTACTCACAACACGTATGGAGATATTTTGTGTGATTTTCTTAGTAATGTTAATTGTTGCATCTTAAATGGAAGGAACTCTTTTTTACATAATGATTTTACATATGTTTCAACAAGATTGGCATGAGTCGTTGATTATTGCATTGTACCATATGAGAAATTAACTTTGTTTGGCAATTTTGAAGTTATTAGAGCACAACAATTAATTAATAGTATATTTAAAATTGGGGAGTATGAACCTAAACCAGACCATTCGTTATTATGCTGGACTCTCAGTACACAAGTTTGTGTCAACGAAAAAGTAGCATCCGGCGACAAGTTACATACAGAACCGAATAAAAGTGCTAAATTTGACACTCGCAATATACCGAATGAGTGGATGGCAGATGTCGAAATAGTGGGAAAATTAAATCAGTTTATACTGAACTTAGAATTATTAGAAAGTAACCAGATAGAATTGGACAATAAATATAACGATTTGGTCACAATTATTCATGGTGAAATGAACTCTAAACTTACTAAACGAAAGGTGGTTCACTTGAACGGTCTTAATAATAAACGCAGGAAATTGAAAAAACCATGGTGGAACGATAATCTCACTGCACTCTGGAATGAAGTATGCGAAGCCGAACGTAATTGGAACAGAAGCCATAACCAGGTCAAAAAGAACTTGCGTCATATTTTTGTAAACAAACGTAAAATTTTTGATAAAAATTGTCAACAGACAAAGAGGCAATATTGGTACCGAAGTCAAGAGAAACTTTTGGATATTCAAACTAGGGACCCCGGGGAGTTTTGGAAGAACATTGGCAAGATTGGTGTCGGTAGTGAAAGACAGAAGACCATACCCATGGAAGTTGTACCAGAAGATGGTTCAATTTGCTCGGACACTAACATTATTTTAAATAAATGGAAAACTTCTTATGAAAATCTTTTGAATTGTGATGATGTTACGAATGTAAATGATAATATGTCAAATAATATTTTGGATGTTGATTTAGATTCTGAAATTAGTATTGATGAAGTGTCAAAAGTATTAACGCAAGCTAAAAATGGCAAGGCGCCAGGGATCGATTTGATTCCGGTAGAATTGTTTAAAAATAATTTGTTACTACATGTTTTGCATAAATTATTTAATATATGTTTTAAATTTTGTAAAATTCCGTCTGTATGGTGTAAAGGGATAATCACACCCATCCCAAAGTGTTCTACATCGGATCCCAGGGATCCTTTGTCTGATCGGGGAATCACTTTAGCACCGTGTGCCTATAAATTATATTGTAGTATTTTAAACAATAGATTGGTAAATTGGTTAGATAATAAAGATATTTTACATGATGAACAAAATGGATTTCGTAAAAGTAGAAGTACTATAGATCACTTAAGCACAATTACGTCCATTATTGAGACAAGGAAATTGAAAAAAAGTCAACTTTTGCTGTCTTTGTAGATTTTAAGAAAGCTTATGATACAGTTAACAGAAGTTTATTGTTTAAAGATTTAAATGATATTGGTATCAGTTCAACATTTTTGAATACTATTAAATCGATTTATTCTCAGGTTGAATGTGCAATTAAATTGAATGGAAATTTAACTGAGTGGTTCAGTGTTAACTCAGGCTTAAAACAAGGGTGCGTTTTATCACCTATATTATTTAAAATTTTTATAAATAGTTTAGTCACAGATATAAAAGGTCTAGACATCGGTATTGATATCGATGGTGAAAAAATAGGTATTCTTTTATATGCAGATGATATTGTATTAATTGCTGAAAATGAAAATGATGTACAACTAATGCTAGATATTCTTAATACATGGTGTAAAGATAAGTTATTGAATGTTAACTTTGAAAAAACGAAGATTGTGCATTTTAGAAATCCCTCTGTACAACCAACAAATGTAATATTTTTACTTGGTGAAAAACAATTGTGTATTGTATCAAAATATCAATATCTTGGTCTATTGTTGACTGAATTTCTTGATTATAATGAAATGGCAAAATCTGTAGCCAGATCAGCAGGGAGAGCATTAAGTTTACTGATTGTAAAGAGTAAAGCACATGGAGGTTTCCACTTTAATACATATACAAAACTTTTTGATAGCTTAGTCTGGTCAGTCATAAGTTATGGTGCAGCCATTTGGGGCACAAGAGATTTTTCTTGTATAAATGCTGTTCAGCACAGAGCTATCCGGTTTTTTATGGGTCTTGGTAAATATACACCTAGTGATGCCATTAATGGGGATATGGGTTGGAAACCTCCATGTGTGAAGCAGTGGAGTTGTGGTTTTAGACATTGGGCTAGATGTAATGTTATGTCAACTGATAGGGTGAATTATAAAGTATTTCAATGGGCAGTTAGAAATGCCATTGATAAAAAGAAAAATTGGTGTTATAGAATTATGTCAAAATTTAGAGAATATAATGTAGATTTATACACTAGTTTGGATAATGTGTTACATAAAAATGTTATTACACAGTTAGAATATTTTTTATTTGAAAACTATAAGATAAATTGGCATATTAGAATATTGTCTCAAAATGCTGGAAAAAAATTACGTACTTATAAATTATTTAAAGATATTTTTGGAACAGAGATGTATTTGAAGGAAAACATTTCAATACGATATAGAAGTGCATTTGCTAAATTTAGGTGTGGCGTTGCCCCCTTGCGAATAGAAACAGGTCGTTATGAAAACAAAACTGTAAATGAAAGAGTTTGCTTTGTGTGCAATGATCAAGTTGAAGATGAGAAACATGTTATTTTAGATTGTCCTTTATATGCAGATTTACGAGAAAGTTTATTTTATGAAGTTAAAAGAAGTAATCGTGATTTTAATATTTTATCTAATGATGAGAAGTTTATATACCTTTTTAAAAGTTCTGACTGTTTTGATATGGTTGCCAAGACCTGCTTTAATATTTTAAGTAGAAGAAATAGTTTTTTATATGCTTAATTGATAACTATGTTTTTACAGACCTGAAATATTTTATAGACATGATAAATGTTGTTTCATAGTTTTACATAATGAAAATGTTTTATAGACATGATAAATATATAGTTAATAATTTATATTGATTTCTATAGTCTCTCATAATTCTTTATAGAATGGCACTTGTATTTTAATTTATGAAATTACTGTTTTATTCAATGTATATATTATGATGATTGTATTATATGTATTGCAAGTGGTGAGACTCTAATAAAATATTGAATCTTGAATCTCTATTGAATCTACATTTGTCAATACATATTATATAGATATGTTGATCAAATGACCGATTTAAAGTAACATCGTATACAATTATCCAAAAAATGTCAAATTAACAGTAAAATGTTGAAAAATTACCAATTAAGGTCAAATCTGAATGAATATCTATTAAGGAGAAAAATTTACTAAAAAAATATTACTGAGAAAACGTTGCAATTTTTAAATAAACCTGTGGTTGTTTCAATTTTATTTCTAAAACATTTGTCAATACATATTAGAAAATTATCTTGATCAAATGACCGATTTAAAATAACATCGTATATAATTATCCAAAAAAATGTCAAATTTACAGTAAAATGTTGAAAAATTACCAATAAAGGTCAAATCTGAATGAATATCTTTTAAGGAGAAAAATTTACTGAAAAAATAATACTGAGAAAATGGTGTACTTTTCAAATAAAGCTGTGGTTGGTTCAATTTTACTACTAATACATTTGTCAATACATATTATAAAATTATCTTGATCAAATGACCGATTTAAAATAGCGCATCGTATACAATTATCCAAAAAAATGTCAAATTAACAGTAAAATGTTGAAAAATTACCTATAAAGGTCAAATCTGAATGAATATCTATTAAGGAGAAAAATTTACTAAAAAAATGTTACTGAGAAAACGTTGCAATTTTTAAATAAACCTGTGGTTGTTTCAATTTTATTTCTAAAACATTTGTCAATAATATTAGAAAATTATCTTGATCAAATGACCGATTTAAAGTAACATCGTTTACAATTATCCAAAAAAAATGTCAAATTTACAATAGAATGTTTTAAAAATTACCAATAAAGGTCAAATCTGAATAAATATCAAAAGTAGAAAAATTTACTGAAAAAATATTACTGAGAAAATGGTGTAATTTTTAAATAAAGCTGTGGTTGTTTCAATTTTATTTCTAATACATTTGTCAATAATATTATAAAATTATCTTGATCAAATGACCGATTTAAAGTAACCATCGTATACAATTATCCAAAAAAATGTCAAAGTTAACAGTAAAATGTTGAAAAATTACCAATAAGGTCAAATCTGAATGAATATCTATTAAGGAGAAAAATTTACTAAAAAAATGTTACTGAAAAACGTTGCAATTTTTAAATAACCTGTGGTTGTTTCAATTTTATTTCTAAAACATTTGTCAATAAATATTAGAAAATTATCTTGATCAAATGACCGATTAAAGTAACATTCGTTTACAATTATCCAAAAAAATGTCAAATTTCAATAGAATGTTTTAAAAATTACCAATAAAGGTCAAATCTGAATAAATATCAAAAGTAGAAAAATTTACTGAAAAAATAATACTGAGAAAATGGTGTATTTTAAATAAAGCTGTGGTTGTTTCAATTTTACTTCTAATACATTTGTCAATACATATTATAGAATTATCTTGATCAAATGACCGATTAAAGTAACATCGTATACAATTATCCAAAAAAATGTCAAATTAACAGTAAAATGTTGAAAAATTACCAATAAAGGTCAAATCTGAATGAATATCTATTAAGGAGAAAAATTTACTAAAAAAATATTACTTGAGAAAACGTTGCAATTTTTAAATAAACCTGTGGTTGTTTCAATTTTATTTCTAAAACATTTGTCAATAATATTAGAAAATTATCTTGATCAAATGACCGATTTAAAATAACATCGTATACAATTATCCAAAAAAAAATGTCAAATTTACAGTAAAATGTTGAAAAATTACCAATAAAGGTCAAATCTGAATGAATATCTATTAAGGAGAAAAAATTTACTAAAAAAATGATTACTGAGAAAACGTTGCAATTTTTAAAATAAACCTGTGGTTGTTTCAATTTTATTTCTAAAACATTTGTCAATAAAATATTAAAAGAAACTATTATTTGTCAAATGACCGATTTAAAGTAACATCGTATACAATTATCCAAAAAATGTCAAATTTAACAGTAAAATGTTGAAAAATTACAATAAGGTCAAATCTGAATGAATATCTATAAGTAGAAAATTTACTAAAAAATGTTACTGAGAAAACGTTCAATTTTTAAAAAAAGCTGTGGTTGTTTCAATTTTACTTCTAATACATTTGTCAATACATATTAAAAATATCTTGATCAAATGACCGATTTAAGTAACATCGTATACAATTATCCAAAAAATGTCAAATTTACAGTTAAATGTTGAAAAAATTACAATAAAGGTCAAATCTGAATGAATATCAATAAAGGAGAAAAATTTACTAAAAAAATGTTACTGAGAAAACGTTGCATTTTTAAATAAACCTGTGGTTGTTTCAATTTTATTTCTAAAACATTTGTCAATAAATATAGAAATTATCTTGATCAAATGACCGATTTAAAGTAACATCGTATACAATTATCCAAAAAAATGTCAAATTTACAGTAAAATGTTGAAAAATTACCAATAAAGGTCAAATCTGAATGAATATCTATTAAGGAGAAAAATTTACTAAAAAATTTACTGAGAAAACGTTGCAATTTTTAAATAAACCTGTGGTTGTTTCAATTTTATTTCTAAAACATTTGTCAATAAATATTAGAAAATTATCTTGATCAAATGACCGATCTAAAGTAACATCGTTTACAATTATCAAAAAAATGTCAAATTTACAATAGAATGTTTTGAAAAATTACCAATAAAGTCAAATCTGAATAAATATTAAAAAGATAGAAAAAATTACTGAAAAAATAATACTGAGAAAATGTGTTGTAATTTTGAAATATAGCTGTGGTTGTTTCAATTTTACTTCTAATACATTTGTCAATACATATTATATAATTATGTTGATTAAATGACCGATTTAAAGTAACATCGTATACAATTATTCAAAAAATGTCAAATTAACAGTAAAATGTTGAAAAATTACCAATAAAGGTCAAATCTGAATGAATATCTATTAAGGAGAAAAATTTACTAAAAAAATATTACTGAGAAAACGTTGCAATTTTTAAATAAACCTGTGGTTGTTACAATTTTATTTCTAAAACATTTGTCAATACATATTAGAAAATTATCTTGATCAAATGACCGATTTAAAATAACATCGTATACAATTATCCAAAAAAATCTCAAATTTACAGTAAAATGTTGAAAAATTACCAATAAAGGTCAAATCTGAATGAATATCTATTAAGGAGAAAAATTTACTAAAAAAATGTTACTGAGAAAACGTTGCAATTTTTAAATAAACCTGTGGTTGTTTCAATTTTATTTCTAAAACATTTGTCAATAAATATTAGAAAATTATCTGATCAAATGACCGATCTAAAGTAACATCGTTTACAATTATCCAAATAAATGTCAAATTTACAATAGAATGTTTTAAAAATTACCAATAAAGGTCAAATCTGAATAAATATCAAAAAGTAGAAAATTTACTGAAAAAACAATACTGAGAAAATGGTGTACTTTTCAAATAAAGCTGTGGTTGTTTCAATTTTACTACTAATACATTTGTCAATACATATTATAAAACTATCTTGATCAAATGACCGATTTAAAGTAGCGCATCGTATACTATTAGCCAAAAAAATGTCAAATTAACAGTAAAATGTTGAAAAATTACCAATAAAGGTCAAATCTGAATGAATATCAATTAAGGAGAAAAATTTACTAAAAAAATGTTACTGAGAAAACGTTGCAATTTTTAAATAAACCTGTGGTTGTTTCAATTTTATTTCTAAAACATTTGTCAAAAAATATTAGAAAATTATCTTTATCAAATGACCGATTTAAAGTAACATCGTTTACAATTATCCAAAAAAATGTCAAATTTACAATAGAATGTTTTAAAAATTACCAATAAAGGTCAAATCTGATTAAATATCCAAAAGTAGAAAAATTTACTGAAAAATAATACTAAAAAATGGTGTAATTTTTAAATATAGCTGTGGTTGTTTCAATTTTATTTCTAAAACATTTGTCAATAAATATTAGAAATTATCTTGATCAAATGACCGATCTAAAGTAACATCGTTTACAATTATCCAAAAAAATGTCAATTTACAATAGAATGTTTTGAAAATTACCAATAAAAGTCAAATCTGAATAAATATCAAAAAGAAGAAAAATTACTGAAAAAATAATACTGAGAAAATGGTGTACTTTTCAAATAAAGCTGTGGTTGTTTCAATTTTACTTCTAATACATTTGTCAATATACATTATTTAATTATGTTGATCAAATGACCGATTTAAAGTAACATCGTATACAATTATCCAAAAAATGTCAAATTAACAGTAAAATGTTGAAAAATTATCATTAAAGGTCAAATCGGAATGAATATCTATGATGTAGAAAAGTTTACTACAGAAATGTTACAGAGAAAACTTTACAATTTTTAAAAAAAGCTGTGGTTGTTTCAATTTTGCTTTTAATACATTTGTCAATACATATAAAAAAAAATTGTCTTCCAATGTCCGATTTAAGGTAACATCGTATACAATTATCCCAAAAAATATCAAATTTACAGTTAAGTGTTGAAAAAATTATCATTAAAGGTCAAATCTGAATGAATATCTATAAAGGAGAAAAAATAACTAAAAAATGTTACTGAGAAAACGTTGCAATTTTTAAATAAACCTGTGGTTGTTTCAATTTATTTCTAAAACATTTGTCAATAAATATTAGAAAATTACCTTGATCAAATGACCGATTTAAAGTAACATCGTATACAATTATCCAAAAAAATGTCAAATTTACAGTAAAATGTTGAAAAATTACCAATAAAGGTCAAATCTGAATGAATATCTATTAAGAGAAAAATTTACTAAAAAATGTTACTGAGAAAACGTTGCAATTTTTAAATAAACCTGTGGTTGTTTCAATTTTATTTCTAAAACATTTGTCAATAAATATTAGAAAATTATCTTGATCAAATGACCGATCTAAAGTAACATCGTTTACAATTATCCAAAAAAATGTCAAATTTACAATAGAATGTTTTAAAAATTACCAATAAAAGTCAAATCAGAATAAATATCAAAAAGTAGAAAAAATTACTGAAAAAATAATACTGAGAAAATGGTGTACTTTTCAAATAAAGCTGTGGTTGTTTCAATTTTACTTCTAATACATTTGTCAATACATATTATAAAATTATCTTGATCAAATGACCGATTTAAAGTAGCACATCGTACACAATTAGCAAAAAAATGTCAAATTAACAGTAAAATGTTGAAAAATTACCAATAAAGGTCAAATCTGAATGAATATCTATTAAGGAGAAAAATTACTAAAAAAATGTTACTGAGAAAACGTTGCAATTTTTAAATAAACCTGTGGTTGTTTCAATTTTATTTCTAAAACATTTGTCAATAAATATTAGAAAATTATCTTTATCAAATGACCGACTTAAAGTAACATCATTTACAATTATCCAAAAAAATGTCATATTTACAATAGAATGTTTTAAAAATTACCAATAAAGGTCAAATCTGCATAAATATCCAAAAGTAGAAAAATTTACTGAAAAAATAATACTAAAAAAATGGTGTAATTTTTAAATAAAGCTGTGGTTGTTTCAATTTTACTTCTAATACATTTGTCAATACATATTATTTAATTATGTTGATCAAATGACCGATTTAAAGTAACATCGTATACAATTAGCCAAAAAATGTCAAATTAACAGTAAAATGTTGAAAAATTACAATAAAGGTCAAATCTGAATGAATATCTATTAAGGAGAAAAATTTACTAAAAAAATATTACTGAGAAAACGTTGCGATTTTAAATAAACCTGTGGTTGTTTCAATTTTATTTCTAAAACATTTGTCAATACATATTGGAAAATTATCTTGATCAAATGACCGATTTAAAATAACATCGTATACAATTATCCAAAAAAATGTCAAATTTACAGTAAAATGTTGAAAATTACCAATAAAGGTCAAATCTGAATGAATATCTATTAAGGAGAAAAATTTACTGAAAAAATAATACTGAGAAAATGGTGTACTTTTCAAATAAAGCTGTGGTTGTTTCAATTTTACTACTAATACATTTGTCAATACATATTATAAAATTATCTTGATCAAATGACCGATTTAAAGTAGCGCATCGTATACAATTAGCCAAAAAAATGTCAAATTAACAGTAAAATGTTGAAAAATTACCAGTAAAGGTCAAATCTGAATGAATATCTATTAAGGAGAAAAATTTACTGAAAAAATAATACTGAGAAAATGGTGTACTTTTCAAATAAAGCTGTGGTTGTTTCAATTTTACTACTAATACATTTGTCAATACATATTATAAAATTATCTTGATCAAATGTTGATAAATTACCAATAAAGGTCAAATCTGAATGAATATCTATTAAGGAGAAAAATTTACTAAAAAAATATTACTGAGAAAACGTTGCAATTTTTAAATAAACCTGTGGTTGTTTTAATTTTATTTCTAAAACATTTGTCAACAAATATTAGAAAATTATCTTGATCAAATGACCGATCTAAAATAACATCGTTTACAATTAGCCAAAAAAATGTCAAATTAACAGTAAAATGTTGAAAAATTACCAATAAAGGTCAAATCTGAATGAATATCAATTAAGGAGAAAAATTTACTAAAAAAATGTTACTGAGAAAACGTTGCAATTTTTAAATAAACCTGTGGTTGTTTCAATTTTATTTCTAAAACATTTGTCAATAAACATTAGAAAATTATCTTTATCAAATGACCGATTTAAAGTAACATCGTTTACAATTATTCAAAAAAATGTCAAATTTACAATAGTATGTTTTAAAAATTACCAATAAAGGTCAAATCTGAATAAATATCCAAAAGTAGAAAAATTTACTGAAAAAATAATACTAAAAAATGGTGTAATTTTTAAATATAGCTGTGGTTGTTTCAATTTTACTTCTAATACATTTGTCAATACATATTATATAATTATGTTGATCAAATGACCGATTTAAAGTAACATCGTATACAATTATTCAAAAAATGTCAAATTAACAGTAAAATGTTAAAAAATTACCAATAAAGGTCAAATCTGAATGAATATCTATTAAGGAGAAAAATTTACTAAAAAAATATTACTGAGAAAACGTTGCAATTTTTAAATAAACCTGTGGTTGTTTCAATTTTATTTCTAAAACATTTGTCAATACATATTAGAAAATTATCTTGATCAAATGACCGATTTAAAATAACATCGTATACAATTATCCAAAAAAATGTCAAATTTACAGTAAAATGTTGAAAAATTACCAATAAAGGTCAAATCTGAATGAATATCTATTAAGGAGAAAAATTTACTAAAACAATGTTACTGAGAAAACGTTGCAATTTTTAAATAAACCTGTGGTTGTTTCAATTTTATTTCTAAAACATTTGTCAATACATATTAGAAAATTATCTTGATCAAATGACCGATTTAAAATAGCATCGTATACAATTATCCAAAAAAATGTCAAATTTACAGTAAAATGTTGAAAAATTACCAATAAAGGTCAAATCTGAATGAATATCTATTAAGGAGAAAAATTTACTAAAAAAATGTTACTGAGAAAACGTTGTAATTTTTAAATAAACCTGTGGTTGTTTCAATTTTATTTCTAAAACATTTGTCAATAAATATTATAAAATTATCTTGATCAAATGACCGATTTAAAGTAACAACGTATACAATTATCCCAAAAAATGTCAAATTTACAGTAAAATGTTGAAAAATTATCATTAAAGGTCAAATCGGAATGAATATCTATAAAGTAGAAAAGTTTATTAAAGAAATGTTACAGAGAAAACTTAGCAATTTTTAAATAAAGCTGTGGTTGTTTCAATTTTATTTCTAATACATTTACCAATACATATTAAAAAAATTGTCTTCAAATGACCGATGTAATGTAACATCGTATACAATTATACCCAAGAATGTCAAGTTTACAGTAAAATGTTGAAAAATTATCATTAAAGGTCAAATCGCAATGAATATCTATAAAGTAGAAAATTTTTATTAAAGAAATGTTACAGAGAAAACTGGAATTTTTAAATAAATCTGTGATTGTTTCAATCTTAGTTCTAATACATTTGTCAATACATATAAACAAATTGTCTTCAAATGTCCGATTTAAGGTAACATCGTATACAATTATCCCAAAAAATGTCAAATTTACAATTAAGTGTTGAAAAAATTATCATTGAAGGTCAAATCGGAATGAATATCTATAAAGGAGAAAAACTTACTAAACAAATGTTACTGAGAAAACGTTGCAATTTTTAAATAAACCTTTGGTTGTTTCAATTTTATTCCTAAAACATTTCTAAATACATATTATAAAATTATCTCGATCAAATGACCGATTTAAAGTAGCATCGTATACAATTATCCAAAAAAATGTCAAATTAACAGTAAAATGTTTAAAAATAACAATAAAGGTCAAATCTGAATGAATATCAAAAAGTAGAAAAAATTACTAAAGAAATGTTACAGAGAAAACTTTGCAATTTTTAAATAAAGCTGTGGTTGTTTCAATTTTACTTCTAATACATTTGTCAATACATATAAAAAAAATGTCTTCAAATGACCGATGTAAGGTAACATCGTATACAATTATCCCAAAAAAAAATGTCAAATTTACAGTAAAATGTTGAAAAATTATCATAAAAGGTCAAATCGGAATGAATATCTATAAAGTAGAAAAGTTTACTAAAGAAATGTTACAGAACAAACTTTACAATTTTTAAATAAAGCTGTGGTTGTTTCAATTTTACTTCTAATACATTTGTCAATACATATAAAAAAAATTGTCTTCTAATGTCCGATTTAAGGTAACATCGTATACAAGTATCCCAAAAAATGTCAAATTTACAGTTAAGTGTTGAAAGAAATTATCATTAAAGGTCAAATCTGAATGAATATCTATAAAGGAGAAAAACTTACTAAAAAAATGTTACTGAGAAAACGTTGCAATTTTTAAATAAACCTGTGGTTGTTTCAATTTTATTTCTAAAACATTTGTCAATAAATATTAGAAAATTATCTTTATCAAATGACCGATTTAAAGTAACATCGTTTACAATTATCCAAAAAAATGTCAATTTTACAATAGAATGTTTTAAAAAATTACCAATAAAGGTCAAATCTGAATGAATATCTATTAAGGAGAAAAAATTACTAAAACAATGTTACTGAGAAAACGTTGCAATTTTTAAATAAACCTGTGGTTGTTTCAATTTTATTTCTAAAACATTTGTCAATACATATTAGAAAATTGTCTTGATCAAATGACCGATTTAAAATAGCATCGTATACAATTATCCAAAAAAATGTCAAATTTACAGTAAAATGTTGAAAAATTACCAATAAAGGTCAAATCTGAATGAATATCTATTAAGGAGAAAAATTTACTAAAAAAATGTTACTGAGAAAACGTTGTAATTTTTAAATAAACCTGTGGTTGTTTCAATTTTATTTCTAAAACATTTGTCAATAAATATTAGAAAATTATCTTGATCAAATGACCGATTTAAAGTAGCATCGTATACAATTATAAAAAAAAATGTCAAATTTACAATAGAATGTTTTAAAAATTACCAATGAAGGTCAAATCTAAATAAATATCAAAAAGATGAAACATTTACTGAAAAAATAATACTGAGAAAATGGTGTAATTTTTAAATAAAGCTGTGGTTGTTTCAATTTTACTTCTAATACATTTGTCAAAACATATAAAATTATCTTGATCAAATGACCGATTTAAAGTAGCATCGTATACAATTATCCAAAAAAATGTCAAATTAACAGTAAAATGTTTAAAAATTACAATAAAGGTCAAATCTGAATGAATATCAAAAAGTAGAAAAAATTACTAAAGAAATGTTACAGAGAAAACTTTGCAATTTTTAAATAAAGCTGTGGTTGTTTCAATTTTACTTCTAATACATTTGTCAATACATATAAAAAAAATGTCTTCAAATGACCGATGTAAGGTAACATCGTATACAATTATCCCCAAAAAAATGTCAAATTTACAGTAAAATGTTGAAAAATTATCATAAAAGGTCAAATCGGAATGAATATCTATAAAGTAGAAAAGTTTACTAAAGAAATGTTACAGAGAAAACTTTGCAATTTTTAAATAAAGCTGTGGTTGTTTCAATTTTACTTCTAATACATTTGTCAATACATATAAAAAAAATTGTCTTCTAATGTCCGATTTAAGGTAACATCGTATACAATTATCCAAAAAATGTCAAATTTACAGTTAAGTGTTGAAAGAAATTATCATTAAAGGTCAAATCTGAATGAATATCTATAAAGGAGAAAAACTTACTAAAAAATGTTACTGAGAAAACGTTGCAATTTTTAAATAAACCTGTGGTTGTTTCAATTTTATTGCTAAAACATTTAAAAATAAATATTAGAAAATTATCTTTATCAAATGACCGATTTTAAAGTAACATCGTTTACAATTATCCAAAAAAATGTCAAATTTACAATAGAATGTTTTAAAAATTACCAATAAAGGTCAAATCTGAATAAATATCCAAAAGTAGAAAAATTTACTGAAAAAATAATACTAAAAAAATGGTGTATTTTTAAATATAGCTGTGGTTGTTTCAATTTTACTTCTAATACATTTGTCAATACATATTATATAATTATGATGATCAAATGACCGATTTAAAGTAACATCGTATACAATTATTCAAAAAATGTCAAATTAACAGTAAAATGTTTTAAAAATTACCAAAAAAGGTCAAATCTGAATAAATATCAAAAAGTAGAAAAATTTACTGAAAAAATAATACTGAGAAAATGGTGTACTTTTCAAATAAACCTGTGGTTGTTTCAATTTTATTTCCAAAACATTTGCCAATAAATATCAAAAAATTATCTTGATCAAATGACCGATCTATAGTAACATCGTTTACAATTATCCAAAAAAATGTCAAATTTACAATAGAATGTTTTAAAAATTACCAATAAAGGTCAAATCTGAATAAATATCCAAAAGTAGAAAAGTTTACTGAAAAAATAATACTAAAAAAATGGTGTAATTTTAAAATAAAGCTGTGGTTGTTTCAATTTTATTTCTAAAACATTTGTCAATAAATATTAGAAAATTATCTTGATCAAATGACCGATCTAAAATAACATCGTATACAATTATCCAAAAAAATGTCAAATTTACAGTAAAATGTTGAAAAATTACCAATTTCTTAAACATTTGTCAATACATATTAGAAAATTATCTTGATCAAATGACCGATTTAAAATAACATCTTATACAATAATCCCAAAAAGTCAAATTAACAGTAAAATGTTGAAAAATT
>CM034354.1:33546828-33562167 GCA_019925275.1 Mytilus edulis
GCTGAAGCAGAAGCAATAACTTTGGCTTTGAAATTTATTGCTTCTTCAGATAAATCCAAAGGTATTATATGTTCTGATTCACTTTCATGCTTACAAGCTATACAAAATACTAAAATTAAAAACCCAACAATTCTCAAAATATTATATGTAATGAGGAATTTAAAAACCCTTCTGAAAGAAATAATATTTCTATGGGTTCCGAGTCATGTTGGAATCCTTGGAAACACAGCTGTAGACCTTGAGGCAAAGTATGCTCTTGGTGATCCTTTATCTAACTGTGATATACAATATACTCATTTTAAATCTTATATTATATATGTGTTTAATGTATTGAAAAAGGAATTGAGTAAAAAAGATGATAATAAATTACACGAAATTAAACCTAATTAAATACAACCTCATCGTCTGACGGGATGTCTTCTACAACTTCTGCTTCTTCTTCGACCTGTCCTACTTTTAAAGCTGAAGAATAATTGCAAAATAAGTTTCAATTAAACATAGTTAGAAATCTTAAACATCATATGAAATAGGCAAGCCACGCAATTCAATTTAGTCAATTATAACATTGCTTTCACAAATATTAAAACATTTGAATTCTTGTACAACAAGGACTATATTTCAACGCGTATTAAATTATAATCCTGGTACCTTTGATAGCTATTAATGGTGAAAGATCTTTTCTAAAAAAAAAACAGATACTGTTTCAATTATTTGTAATTGTAAATATCTTTTTGTCCACTCTTTAATACAAATTTATAACTGTTATAACATAATATTTGAAACTATATGCATTGAGATTGTTTTTAAATTTGTTATCATACATGTCTGTGCGGTGAATGGACTAATATCGTTGAGTAAATATTTCCTTCAGATGCACGCAAAGTATCTAGAATTTGGAACAATAATAATCATAACATAGTTCAAATACGATTACTTATCAATTCAGTATTTTTCTTCTTACACTTGACTCAGATTGATCCATGACAACAAAAACTCTTATACTCAATTAGTTTGCTTAACATTTAAACTGAGATGTCATGGCCAAAATACACAATTAAAATAATAATACATATATTTGTTTATTGTCATACCTTCTTCACAACGTAGATTGTCAAAAGATCCTTGAAGAACTCGTAGCATTTCTTGTTTCCCGTTTGCAGACGAACTTGTCCTCTGGTACAGCCCGGATGATTTAATATCTTCCTTGTCTGATCTTCTGGCATGTCTAGTAGTTTTGATATCTCAGATGGCCTTATAGCAATATAGTCTGGCATCATTCGTGTTGTCTGAAGCCTGAAAACATTAATAACATTCAATTTATATAGGAACCGACTTCTAATTGACAACGGTACATGTGGAAAATTCAACAACTTGTAAAAAAGTATACGTTGAGACAGCAACACTGATTCTAACTCAGAAAGATTTTGTAATTTTGTGATTTACTTATAATGTCGGTCTTTGTTTTATTAAAGTTTTTCTTCACTGCTTGTATCACAGTTGATATAAACCAAGTGCGATGACAATAAGTACAAATATATGAGGCAAATTCCTTTTTTGATCTTTTTAAAAGAAGTATGTCTTTTTCTCTTGAAGTTTGTTTTCTTGTCGTATCTCTCACTTTATCAGTTATAGTAGTTTGTGAATCTCTACTCTTTCTATTTGCACATTTCCTTCCTTTATCCTTAATTTTATCAGAGTTGATAGTATTTTCATCTCTATTTTCTCGCTCTGTTGTCTTCCTTCCTTTATCCTTACTTTTATCCGAGTCAATAGTATTGTCATCTCTATTTTTTCGCTCTGTTTTCTTCCTTCCCTCATCCTTACTTTTATCAGAGTCAATAGTATTGTCATCTCTATTTTTCGCCCTATTCTCTTCCTTCATTTATCCTCTTTTTTATCAGAGTCAATAGTTATTTCATCTCTATGTTTCTCTCTCTGTTTTCTTTTTAACTTTATCCTTGCTTCTATGTGAGGCGATAGTTATTTCATTTTTAGCTCACCTGTCCCTGAGCTTTCCATCACTTGGCGTCCGTCGTCGGTCGTCGTCGTAAACTATTTCAAGAATCTTCTCCTCTGAAACTACTGGGCCAAATACTTTCAAACTTTAACTGAATGTTCCTTAGGGTATCTAATTTATAAATTGTATCCGAAGTTTTGATCTATCAACAAACATGGTCGCCATTGCTAAATATAGAACATAGGGGTCAAATGCAGTTTTTGGCTTATAACTCAAAAACCAAAGCATTTAGAGCAAATCTGACATGGGGGTAATATTGTTTATCAGGTCAAGATCTATCTGCCCTGAAATTTTCAGATGAATCAGACAACCCGTTGTTGGGTTGCTGCCCCTGAATTGGTAATTTTAAGGAAATTTTGCTGTTTTTGGTTATTATCTTGAATATTATTATAGATAGAGATAAACTGTAAACAGGAATAATGTTCAGCAAAGTAAGATTTACAAATAAGTCAACATGACGGAAATGGTCAGTTGACCCCTTAAGGAGTTATTGCCCTTTATAGTCAATTTTTAACCATTTTTCGTAAATCTTAGTAATCTTTTACAAAAATCTTCTCCTCTGAAACTACTGGGCAAAATACTTCCAAACTTTAACTGAATGTTCCTTAGGGTATTTAGTTTGTAAATTGTATCCGAAGTTATGATCTATCAACAAACATGGTCGCCATTGCTAAAAAAAGAACACAAGGGGTCAAATGCAGTTTTTTGGCTTATAACTCAAAAACCAAAGCATTTATAGCAATCTGACTTGGGGTTATATTGTTTATCAGGTCAAGATCTATCTGCCCTGAAATTTTCAGATGAATCAGACAACCTGTTGTTGGGTTGCTGCCCCTGAATTGATAATTTTAAGGAAATTTTGCTGTTTTTGGTTATTATCTTGAATATTATTATAGATAGAGATAAACTGTAAACAGCAATAATGTGCAGCAAAGTAGGATTTACAAATAAGTCAACATGACGGAAATGGTCAGTTGACCCCTTTAGGAGTTATTGCCCTTTATAGTCAATTTTTAACCATTTTTCGTAAATCTTAGAAATCTTTTACAAAAATCTTCTCCTCTGAAACTACTGGGCCAAATACTTCCAAACTTTAACTGAATGTTCCTTATGGTATCTAGTTTGTAAATTGTATCCAAAGTTATGATCTATCAACAAACATGGTCGCCATTGCTAAAAATAGAACATAGCGGTCAAATGCAGTTTTTGGCTTATAACTCAAAAACCAAAGCATTTAGAGCAAATCTGACATTGGGTAATATTGTTTATCAGGTCAGGATCTATCTGCCCTGAAATTTTCAGATGAATCAGACAACCTGTTGTTGGGTTGCTGCCCCTGAATTGATAATTTTAAGGACATTTTGCTGTTTTTGTTTATTATCTTGAATATAATTATAGATAGAAATAAACTGTAAACAGCAATAATGTTCAGCAAAGTAAGATCATCAATTAAGTCAATTTGACCAAAATTGTCAATTGACCCCTTAAGGAGTTATTGCCCTTTAAAGACTTTTTTCACAATTTGTTCATCATGTTGACTTACTAAAAAATCTTCTCCTTTGAAACTGCTGTATCAATTTCAGCCAAACTTAGGCTAAATGAGTTTCAGAGTATCTAGTATAAATTTTATATTTTATTTCCTTGTATGTCAAGAAACATAGCT
This sequence comes from Mytilus edulis, assembly GCA_019925275.1. Lineage (NCBI taxonomy): Eukaryota > Metazoa > Mollusca > Bivalvia > Mytilida > Mytilidae > Mytilus > Mytilus edulis. Next base: position 33,550,509 of record CM034354.1, read on the forward strand.
ACTATGGCTAAAATAGAACATAGGAGAAAATGATTATTTTTTTTGGCTTTTGAAGAAAATAGGACGATCCAAAAAACATTTAAATAAATTGAAAAGCCAAAATAATCATTGATGAGAGATTTAACCAAAAGAATTAAGGTGAGCGATTCAGGCTCTTGAGAGCCTCTTGTTTTTCTCGCCATGTTGTCCTCCTTCTTTTATCATTACTTCTATCAAAGTCAATAGTATTTTCATCTCTTTTTTCCCGCTGTGTTGTATTCCTTTTTTTATCGTTGCTTTTATCACAGACAATAGTTATTTCGGCAACTTGTACATTGCTATGAAAAGTTGGCAGAACTGCTATGCATGTGTCTATGAAAATTATGGCAATCGTATCCCTCAGTTGATGTTTCATTAAATATTGCTTCTCGGTGTAAATCAAGCTTGTCATGTCGGAATTGTACACGTTCAGACAGTCTTCATAGATTTCTAATCTCTTCTATATCAACACAGACAAGAATATAAAGATACATAATACTTACCGATGTTTTCTCTTTTAAACAAAATAAAACTGAATGAGGTGGAGAATAAGAGTTGTCAAAGGTACCAAGATAAAACAGAAATTCAGCCAATAAAACAGAAAATCGATTAAGAAAAAGAATTCAGCTTACAACGTAGACATATCAAATTTTACAAAGTGAAAGGCATTATCATCTCAATTAAAAGTTGAAAGCCGAAAGTCGTGCGCTGAGAATACTGCAATATAATTAAAACCATAAAACTGAAAGTCCATTACATCCATATCACTATTTTGACAACATGTTAAGGCACCAATAAATTTAAATTTGGACCACAAAGCAAGAAAACCATAAGGAAAAACAAAAGGATGGGAGGAATACTGAGAAAATGCAATCTTCACATTCGTCTACTAATATAAATTATAATCTATTTTCAACATATTTTTGGTTGCATATAATGATAATACTTTAAATACAATATACAATTGGATAGAAAGAAACTTCGGGAAAACACATCCTTGTTGTTGACAGTAATTTACCAAATTATGGACATTAGGATTTGAAAAAACAACTATGTAATTGAGACCCCCAAACGGAAATTCTACACTGTCAATATTATGATTTAAACAGTGCATAAGAAAATTAACAAATTGTTGATATAAATATAGAATCCCGTATGGAAAAGTAAAGATATGAAAATCGTTAAAAAAAAGTAATAATCGGATGAATATCTTGCATATTCCTAAAAAAAAGATATTTTCATGGAATTACTTAGCTTGAACATTTTTTGTAATAATTCAGCCAATCAAATCACTCCACCATCGTCGTCCATTTCAATGTAAACGTCATCACATATATGTAAACACTTTCAAGTTTTACAAAGTGAAACGCATTATCATCGCAATAAAAAGTTAAATGACAAAAGTCGTGCAAAACTCGTCTTCCTTTATAATACACCTGAGAACATAAAAAAAAACATAGATATTGTTAATCAAGTAAAGCCTGATTGGCCTCATCTTGGTTTATAACATAATATATGATATAAATTATATATAGATAATACACTTCCTCTTCGGCATGCATTTGAGAAGTCTGAAAAACAAACAGTAATATTAAAATCAATTGTGAATGAAACATGTGAAATATATTGTACTTCACGTACCATTTCAAACCTCTAAGACATGTTCTCACTATCATCACCAAAAAAAAAAATGAGAAAAAAAATAAAATAAAAAAGAAACAGTAGAAATACACAATTGGAGCGGTGAATCTGTCTGGGATCTTCCCAGTGACATAGATGATTCTTCCACCTCCAAAAGTCTTCCTTCATCTGCATCCAAGAAGGTATCTTCTTCGTCCAGTACACAGTCTACCAGAGCCCCATCTCCTCTTCGTTATCAAGAAAAGAAGGATGTCCAAAAGAAGCCAGGAAATACATCCTCTCAGAAGTCTTCTGATTCGAGGTCCTGGAGATCGACGACTCTCCTTGCACAACAGATTTTCAACACTTATCATCGAAACTGAAATGGAAACCGAAAGTGTTCCGCCACCCGAAAGATCACGATCTCAGGGTGAACGAAATAAGAATGCTGGCAAACTCGACAGCATTCGCCCTTCTTTTATTAAATAATGACAAATATAATCCAATGGAATTGCCGAGGTCTTAAAATAAATCTTCTCGAGTTAACACTTCTAGTTCAGTCTTTTTTACCTATTGCATTTTGTCTTCAAGAAACTCATCTAAAAGAAAGTGACAACGTATCTTTAAAAGGATACAACATGTATAGTACATTTTCTAAGGTAGATGAACGTGCTGCAGGCGGATCATCCATTTTTGTGAAGGACAACGTCATTCATAGCACAGTCCAACTCACAACGGATCTGCAAGCAGTTGCAATTCGTTTATCATTAGACAAAACAATTACATTATGTTCGATATATATTCCACCTAATTCAATTATCGATAAAGCAAAACTCAAAAACCTCACTGATCAATTACCCTCACCATTTGTACTTATGGGCGACTTCAATGCCCACAATCCATTATGGGGTAGCAAGACTCATAATGCCAAAGGTAAGATCATTGAGGACTTTGTCTCTCAAGAAGGATTATGCATTTTTAATGATGGATCTTATACGTATCTTCATCCTGGAAACGGGTCTTATTCTTCTATTGATATCACTATATGCGATCCCTCTTGCTTCTGGATTATTCATGGCGTGTTCATGATGATCTATGTGGAAGTGATCATTTTCCAATATTACTTGAACATCTTTTTAATTCTGCCCAACAGAGAGTACCACGTTGGAAACTTGACAAGGCGGACTGGTCCTTGTTTGAAAATCTCTGTCGAGCGCAACTTCAGTCAAAGATGTTTGAGACTGTGCAAGATCCAATTTTAACTTTTAATACAGTTCTAACGTCAATTGCTGACAGAACTATTCCTAAGACCTCGGCAAATCGAAAACATACCAGTAAACCATGGTTTGATGACGCATGTGATCAAGCCATAGGTGACCGTAAAAAATCTGAAAGACGGTTCAATCAACAACCAACGACGGAAAACTTGAGTAATTTCCGTATTTTTCGCGCTAAGGCACGGCGGACTTGTAGGCAAGCCCAACGAACATCCTGGAAAAAATTTGTCTCGGGGATTACATCTCGCACTCCGATGACAAAAGTTTGGAATATGGTAAATAAAATAAAAGGTAAAAATTCTAAAGCCACTGTAAAACATTTGAAAGACGGCAATAATTTATTAACATCTGAAAAGGATATTGCCAACAAACTTGGTGAAACTTTTGCGAAGTCTTCTTCTTGTAACAACTACAGGGAAGACTTTAAAAAAGTAAAAAAACAAAAAGAAAAAATTAAATTAAACTTTAAATCAAAAAATGGTGAAAATTATAATAAACTATTTTCTCTTGAAGAACTTAAAACATCTCTGTCAAAAGCCCATGATACAGCTTGTGGGCCTGATAATATTCACTACCAACTCTTAAAACACTTGCCAGATTCCTCGCTAGAAGCTCTCTTGCAGCTCATGAATAACATCTGGGAAACTGGTGATTTACCATCAATCTGGAAGCTTTCAACCGTCGTGCCTATTCCAAAACCAAGTAAAGATCATACGGATCCTATTAATTATCGACCAATTGCTCTTACCAGTTGTGTCTGTAAAACACTCGAACGGATGGCCAATGATCGCCTTGTTTGGTTCCTGGAATCCAATGGGCTATTAGCCAATATCCAGTGTGATTTCCGACAGGGTCGCAGACTCTTTATCATCTTGTTCGATTCGAATCATTTGTCCGTTATGTTTTGCGAAAAATGAACATGTGGTGTCGGTCTTTTTCGACCTTGAGAAGGCCTATGATACTGCATGGAAATATGGTATTTTAAAAGATCTATTTGATATGGGGTTGAAAGGCAATATGCCTAATTTTATTTCTAATTTTCTCTCTAACAGACAATTTAATGTTAGAGTAAATTTGACCATGTCTGATCTTTATGATCAAGAGATGGGTGTCCCTCAGGGCAGTATTTTATCTGTTACATTATTTAGTCTTAAAATCAACAGCCTGGGTTGAAGTTTTAAAAAGTAATATTGAAGGTTCATTGTACGTTGATGATTTTTTAATATGTTACAGAGGCAAAAATATGAATAACATTGAAAGACAATTACAATTATGTCTGGAAGAATTGAAAAATAAGCCTCGGAAAATGGTTTTAAATTTTCCACTTCAAAAACGGTCGGGATGCATTTTTGTAACAAAAGAAAATTGCATCTTGATCCAGAACTTACTTTGTACGGCAACCCAATTAAAATGGTTGATGAAACCAAATTTCTTGGTTTACTTTTCGATAAAAAGTTAACCTTTCTACCCCATTTCAAAATGTTAAAAGCGAGATGTTTAAAAGCTTTAGATATTTTAAAAGTTGTCGGCAGCACTGACTGGGGTGCTGATCGCAACATTTTACTCAATTTATATAGATCTCTTGTTAGATCTAAACTAGATTATGGCTCTATAGTGTATGGCTCTGCAAGGAAGTCCTACATACAGATTCTCGATGCTGTGCATCACCAAGGTTTGCGTCTCTGTCTTGGCGCATTTAAAACCTCACCAGTTGAGAGTCTGTATGTAGAGGCTGATGAGCACTCACTCACTGACAGACGTTTGAAGCTTGGACTTCAATATGCTGTCAAAATAAAAGCCCATTCAGACAATCCTGCCTACAGCTGTGTTTTTAATCCGATTTATGAAGATATTTTTGCAAAACATGAAAATAAAATTCCTCCGTTAGGTTTACGTTTAAAACCACATTTAGCTTCTTTTGATTTAAAATCTGTTGCTCAAGTTCAAACTTGCAAATGTCCTCCATGGGAACTTCCCAAACCAAAAATGATATTTGATCTCCGTGAACACAATAAAAATAAAACAAATCCTCTTTTAATTCAGCAACACTATGCTGAAATTAAAGCCGATTATCTAGATTTTTCAACTGTCTATACTGATGGATCAAAAGATGGTGATAGAGTTGCATCTGCTGCTGTCTTCAGGGACAGAGCTGCAACCCTCCGTTTGCCAGCTGATGCATCCATCTTTACTGCTGAAGCAGAAGCAATAATTTTGGCTTTGAAATGTATTGCTTCTTCAGATAAATCCAATTTTATTATATGTTCGGATTCACTTTCATGTTTACAAGCTATACGTAATACTAAAATTAAAAACCCCACAATCCTAAAAATTTTATATTTTAATGAGGAATTTAAAAATTCTTCTGAAAGAAATAATATTTCTATGGGTTCCGAGTCATGTTGGAATCCTTGGAAACACAGCTGTAGACCTTGAGGCAAAGAATGCCCTGGGTGACCCTCTATCGAACTGTGATATACCATATACTGATTTTAAATCTAATATTAGGGAATATGTTTTTAATATATTGAAAAATAAATGGAGTAAAAAAGATGATAATAAATTGCATGGAAATTAAACCTAATTTAGGCAAACCTTTTAATAATATTATGTGCAGAAAAGATCAGTGTGTTATTACTAGATGCGTATTGGTCATACTAGAATAACACACGAGTATCTTTTAAAAAATGAAGATGAACCACAATGTGTTCCTTGCAACTGCAAGTATACTATTAAACATGTTTTAATTAATTGTATTGACTTTGCTGATATTCGTAGAAGCATTTCAATGTCAATAATATGTATGATTTATTTAATAATGTTCCATTTACAAATATTGTTGCTTTTTTAAAAGAAATTGGAATTTATTATAGAATATAAAAATGTTATTATATTTAAATCGATTTTAATTTTTATCACGTTATTTTACTGTTGATTTTTATTTGTATATACTCAATTTGCTTTAGTCAAGAATTTTAGTATATTGAAGGACTTTTTGTCTTATTTTAAAAATATGCTTTAAATTGTAAAAATATTCGAATTAGCTCTCGCCGCGATATAGCCTTTTTGTGCTAATGCGGCGTAAAGCAACCAACAATCAATCAATCAATCTAAGACATGTTCTACTTTTTTCTAAATTGAATTTAAAAAAAACAACTTGGCAGTCCTTTAAAGCTAATTAGGTATTGCAATTATACAAGATCTGCCTTGATTTAATGTACACATATAGAGCATTATCAAGTAGCTTAATAAAGCAAAGAAGTATACCGCTATTCAAAACTCATAAATCCATGGACAAAAAACAAAATCCGGGTAACAAACTAAAACTGATAAATCATAAAATGTAATGCAACAACGTTTGGAATGTTCATTTTGATTAGTTTATCGTCCATTTTTTACAAGGCATCAGTAAACTTAATTTGCGACCATCAATTGATGTTGTCGGAGCATAAAATACAACACAGTTATCTCCTAATTCAACACGTTCAGAAATTCAGAAATTGTGAACTATTTTTAAAGAAATAAGCTTAAACACTTAAAAAAAAAAGTTACCTGTGCTAAGTCAGAAATTGTTCAGAAGTTGTTGCTTGTTGAAGTGGTTCGACACAAGTGTTTCTTGATATTAGCTTTTAATATAGGTAAGTCTGTTCGTTTTCCCAATTGAATGGTTTACATTTATCAATTTTTATGTGGCACATCATATTTCAATATTGTATAGCTTGTTGCTTGGCATGATCTGAAGCTCAGTATTAAAAACCAATTGACCTATAATGGTTTTCTTTTATAAATTGTGACTCATTGGCACTCATACATCTTTCTATATCAATTTTTAAGTTTATGAAAAAGATCAAATCAGCAATATCAAATAAATTACTAAATCAAAGTACTATACCTGATAGCGTTGCAGAAAACTTGTTATTTTTCCAATTTCATTTGTTCTTGTATCTGTTCCGGACCATATGAGTATTGGACATACGCGATGTATGACCCTAGCTAACTCATATGTCGACCGTAGCGTATGGTCGGACCATATGAGTATATACTCGTTTGGTTATTAACGGGCCGGACCATACGAGTATTTGGACCATATAGGTATATTTTTCAAAAATATGCGTGAGAAAACTGTATAAAATAACAATGATTGCTACATGCAATTGTATTATTTACAATTCAAATAACATTAAATATTGGTGGCAAAGCTAACGTCAACATGCTATAGCTTTCCTTGGTCCCGGGTCATTCCGATGGGTCTACGGTGAAAACCCTCTAGATCTTAAATATCGCTCCAATGTCGTAAAATGACTGAAGTACATCATATCACTAGACAACAGCTTTAAATAATAAACTAGTGTCCTTGCCGGTAACGTCATTCATTTAAAAAAACACGTATAAGTATAAAAAATTATGAATATTGCACTGCTAATGCTAGTTATATTAGGTTTCAAAAGTAAGCAATTTATTAGACTCTCCATCCTGATTTAAATTGATTTAAATTGTAAATTATTTTTAGTTCACCTGGCCCATAACTTTGCGTCCGGCGTCGTCCTCCGTTAGCGTTAGCTTTTACCAAAATGTTCTCTGAAACTACTAACCCAAATTCAACCAAACTTGGCCACAATTATCATTGGGGTATCTAGTTGATGACCAACCAAGATGGCTGCCATTGCTAAAAATAGATTGATTGTTGGTTGCTTAAACGTCCAGTGGCAAAATTTCATGCATATTCATGACGAGAACAAGTTAACAATAAATGCAATAGGTAGGTTGGTGTAATAGAGGCCATCTAGGATGATGGTCGGGGAAATTTGGACTGCCACTGGAAAATGAGGGTATATTGGATAGGGACAGAAATTTTGCCTTGCAACAGGCCACCTACGGACCCCTCAGAGAGTATCTAGTTGATGACCAACCAAGATGGCTGCCATGGCTAAAAATAGAACATAGGGGGTAAAATGTAGATTTCGGCTTATAACTCTGAAACCAAAGCATTTAGAGCAAATCTGACATGGGGTGAAATTGTTTTTCAGACGAATCGGACAACCGGTTGTTGGGTTGCTGTCCTGGAATTGGCAATTTTAAGGGAAATACACCGTTTTTGGGCTATTATCTTGATTATAATTATAGATTTTGTTGTGTTCATGTACTTTTTTAAATGAAGACACTTTGTTGTTAAAATTTTAATCATCATCAAATATCAAACGAAAAGTCAAAAGTGATTTGGAACTTTAAATGCTCCATTGAGAAGATATACATTCGTTGCATGTTAAATCCTCAAGTTTACTATATGTATTTTCATCCGTTCCTATGGTATTGAAGTCACAAATATTTTTACTCGTCATACAGGTAATGTAAAATAAATTTGTCGTTTATAGTATGAAGAATTAAATGGTTTTAACGTTAATTTCAACATTCTCAATGCTTTCCTTAGTACCTTAGTAGACTGAAACAGTAACGAACACATAAGCACATTTGATATGCTTGATTAATTTTCACCGCAGAGCCAGTAGTGTACGTTAGTTTCTCACACATTTTGAACATGTTAAGGTTCATGTCGTGTAAGCCAAAAAAGTGTCCCATGAAATTGTGTCCTCTAGAACATTATTTCACAGTTTAGATGTGAAATTTTGTTCATGGGACAAAATATCACATTTGTAAACCATAAAATAGTGTCTCCCTTAGTGAAAAATTGTCCCTAGTACTTGCACATAATTTCATGGATGTTTTATAAAATTATGTCTCAAAGGACAATATTTCATAGTGTAGCTATTTTTTTCTGTCCCTATAGAAAGGAAATAATTTAGAAATCATTGAAATGTTTTAATCAATTACTGAAATCATAATTGAAATTTAAATAAAGACAACACAGATGTGAACAAAAATGGAAAGTAATGAATATAAACAGCTGTATAATTATGTGTCTGATGGTCAATACCCTCCAGAATTTGAAAATAATGATAAGATCAATTAGAAGGAAGGCAAAGCAGTTTCAAATTAAAAACAATGAAATGTAATATATACATGTTGACAAAAAAAACATTTTCGTGATGCCTCCAAGACCGAAACGTATGCGTAAGAAGAAAAACGACAAACAAGCATTTATGAATATTATTCCTGACATTATTGATCTTGTTATAAAGGGTAAATCAAAAATGTTAAAACAATTCATAGATTCCTATTGCTTATTTAAATAAAAATGTCAATTTAGTCTTATTATTTTTTGTTAAATATTTTTTTTGGTATATACAAGACTTTTATGCAATATGGACATGATTGCACTATGAAAAGATGTCCAACAAAGGTCACAATAGTATCTCTTGTCAAGGGACACTTTTACATAGAGGTGGACAATATTTTATAATAAAATTATGTCCTGGACCAAATATCATAGATCATATCTGTGAAATTTTGTCCATGGGACATAATTTCATGGGGGACACTATTTAATCCTACAGTGGACCCTATGGCTAAAATGGCCGTATTTTCACCTCAAAATTTTCGAGTACAGACAAACCTGTACATCTGGACAAGTTTTAAGGCATAGCATACCCTACAAAAATAGATTTGAAGTACATTGAATGAACTGGATTTTGCCGTACACATTTTTTCGTCTCTGCAGTGGATGATACAATTAACAAACAGTTGAGGGTCCACTCAGGTACACAGTTTAATTAACCAAATATTGTCAGGTATCTATTGTCCATCTATTGTCAATGTCTATAAAAATCTCGCTTTAATTTTTACCTGTGGGGAAGTTCTCAACCCTGTTTCCAAACTTGAGGTGAAAATACGGCCATTTTAGCCATAGGGTCCACACGAACCTTAAGGTTTATCATAATAAGTAGAAAATATGGCCGTATTTTCACATTAACAACTACTCTGTGTACACACTAACCTGTGCAATGTGGAAAGTTTCAGGCCTGACATGACTAGTTGTGTAAAGTTTAGTGTATTTTGCGATTCGAATGGAAATTTGTTTTTCGCGTGGAAAAATAAACTTAAGTTTGGATACAACTAAGATATCTTCCTTCAAGTAGACATGTTACGAAAAGGTATATTCTCGACGCTGAGGTTGACAAATTAGACTTTAAATTAAGGGACGGTGTCAAAACATTGATTATAATTTAAACAGGTAACATTTAAGTCTTGTGCGTCTTGGTAAATTCAAATCACATTTATCTAGAACCTCATAATGTAACATCCTATGATGGTAATTGCTTTTGTGACATCATTTCTGGCTATCATAAGACATGAAAGGTGTACACGTGCATGAGTGGGTGGGATAGAAAGGGGGGCTGAGAGTTATACAAGTTTATTCGATAATAGATTGATAATAGCTAAATAGATAGTAGTTTTATTGTTGTATTACAGTTCCTGAAAAAAGTTCATTCTGGCGCTCCACTAATTATACACAGAGCTCTATAGTCTAGTTGGGTTTTTTTTTCTCTCGGATGTCTTCGTTAGCTTCCAATGCGTGAAAGTTTTTAAGTGCTTTATAGCGTGTTCGACATATATTCGACACTCTGATATAGAAAATTCATTTGTTAACATTTTCTTCTTTCTACTCTTGGTTAAGCTTCTAAATCAACTTTAATAAAGTACCAGATAATAAATTAAAGTAATATACAATATCTAGTTGTCGTTAAAAATCTTAATTTAGACCGTCTTAATAAGTTACTTAAGCTATTTCACTGAAATACACATGCCTTCATCTGTATACCGATGTAAAATTCATAAAAACTGTTATTTCCTAAAAATAACTCCTGAACTTTTACTAGTTTTTCTTTTTTTTTTCTTTTTCTTTTTTTTTTCTATGCACATTAAACTTTAATATGTATTTTGTTTTCTTTTTTTTTTTTTTCGTATGTACATTAAACTTTAATATGTATACAATTTTTTAACATCTCACTGACATGAGATCAAAACTACCACAGTTCTCATTCTTTATATGCCCACTGTGAACTTTCTATGTTTTCCTTCACACATCATTTCTTTTTAGCTCACCTGGCCCGAAGTTTTTGGCTTGTAACTCAAAAACCAAAGCATTAAGAGCAAATCTGACAGGGTTATTTTGTTTATCAGGTCAAGATCTATCTGCCCTGAAATTTTCAGATGAATCAGACAACCCGTTGTTGGGTTGCTGCCCCTGAATTGGTAATTTTAAGGAAATTTTGCTGTTTTTGGTTATTATCTTGAATATTATTATAGATGGAGATAAACTGTAAACAGCAATAATGTTCAGCAAAGTAAGATTTACAAATAAGCCAACAAGACCGAAATGGTCAGTTGACCCCTTTAGGAGTTATTGCCCTTTATAGTCAATTTTTAACCATTTTTCGTAAATCTTAGTAATCTTTTACAAAAATCTTCTCTGAAACTACTGGGCCAAATACTTCCAAACTTTAACTGAATGTTCCTTCGGGTATCTTGTTTATAAATTGTATCCGAAGTTTTGATCTATCAACAAAAATGGTCGCCATGTAAAAATATTCGAATTAGCTCTCGCCGCGATATAGCCTTTTTGTGCCAATGCGGCGTAAAGCAACCAACAATCAATCAATCAATTAACATGTTACTGTAAATTTGACATTTTTTGGGATAATTAAATACGATTTTACCTTAAATCGGTCATTTGAAGACAATTTTTTTTATATGTGTAAGCCTCAAATCTATGTCCGGCCTCAAATCTATGTCCTTTCCGCAAATCTATGTCCCTTTTTAATATTGCGTCAAAGACGTTCCAAATC